>QVAJ01000827.1:2296-25886 GCA_003546035.1 Mixornis gularis | reverse complement strand
TTTAGGTACTAGATGGGCAAGAGACAGCATGTATTATAGTTGACTTGGAGCTACATATGTGCTCTTTGGCTGATTAGTAAGTGAGCTGAATGGCCAGCTGGCAGGCCAAACAGTATCTTGAATTCATATTGTGATCTTTTATCTTCTTGTGGATTTTAGTATGTATGCCCTGAGTGTGGTATGCTCACTACTCTTTTCCAATGTATAAACTACTGCTATTTTTTAGATTGTGCCTCTCCATTTTTGTACAGTTGAAATTGGCCAAAATTCAAAAATTTTTTGGTGAAGAAATAATAGTCTCGTAGAATGAGTAAATAAGCCTTATTTTTTTAGGAAAATTGGTTTAAAAATTAAAAGTGCATGTGAGACACTTTTTCATGATTGATTTACATGAGTATTAAGAAAAGACTATAAAGAATAATTTAAAAAAAAAAAAAAACCACAAAAAACCAGAAAAAGAACCCCACAGAAAGACCTCAATAAAGCCCAGATATTACAACATAATGGAAGGGGGGAAAAAATTATCTGAAACAGATTTGGGGGGAAAAAAAGCATTTTCCAGTGCAAGTTTTGAGTTTTCAGGTATTCCAGCTGCCCCTGAGAAATGCCAAATCAAAGAAAAAGAAAGAAGCCAGCTGATTTATAAGCTAGCTAAGAGTCTTTTTGAGCTATTGTGGCATTGTAACAGTCAGAGATCTAAGATCAAGCATTTGAAAGAGTGAAAGGAATCGCGAGTGCAGCACTATATCTGAAGTCTTTCAACCTTTGGAGCAGCTCAAGCTGCAACAGTGCCTCAGGAGAATGGCCAGTACAGGTGAAAGACAGCAACCCATATTTATACTACGAATCAAGGCGGCACATAGAGAGGGATATTTCACCCTGAAAAAGAGCTGCTGGCTGTGCTGCTTGCAATGATGCAATTCCTTCTGCCTTGCAGACAGGAGGGGGTTGTGAAGCCTGATTCAAGCCATTCAAGGAAACATAAGGAAATCTTTCCTCAGTACATGCTCAAGTACCCAACCATACTCTATTGGGAAAAATACACCTTTCCCAAAAAGGATATCAGCCCACTGAGTGACAGGCATGAGGGGAGGAAGCCTCTGCTTATGACCAAGTGATCATTCCAGTTTTTGCAGCAGGGTACATAAAGGTTGAGGAGGAATCCACACAGTGCAAATAATTCATTGCAATTGAGAGGAGAGGTAAAGATGGATAGGAGTTTCATTTCACTGGCTTCTATTATGAAGTAGTTGCACAAAACAAATCTAACAATCTACCGACTTGAATACAGTGATTAATGAACAGAGATAAAAAGTCACGATTGTACTTGGGACATGGCAAACAACGGCTAATGAGATTAAGAAAACAAATGACAGTTATGGTGTTACAAAGGATGTAAAATGTTCTTTCCATATGACAACATGCAGTCCTCTCCTGTCCAGCACGAGTTAAACATTTTTGAAAATATTGGTTCTGTCCATTCTGTAATAACATAGTTATACAAAATTGCACTAGCTTTGTACCTGGTCCAAAATATAGCAGGGAATTTAGTCCTAATAATGCTGAAACTACTCAAAGAAGTTTCCTTCAAGAACCCCTGAAAAAAAAATCTGATTGTCTTTATGTATCATGCATTTAATTTAAAGAAAGATAGTGAACAATATGACCTCATGATCTGTTAATTTCATATTTTCACTAGAAATTGAAGGATTCCCTTAATTTCCTTTGTTTCCTTAGTCAAAGTTTAAAAAAAAAAAAAAAGGCACTCATAAGAGTAGGACAATACTAAATGACAGTCAGTAGAGAAGAAAAGCTTGAAGTTTTCCAAATACTTTGAAATCAGAGTGTGTGTTTACATTGCAATATTAGCTGCAAAGCTAATAACACACATGGAGCTGTGTGCTACATTTCTATGGTGAAACTGATATGGGCAAGATGGAATATTTTGGCTACAAATAAATAAACAAATCCCATTTTGTCACAGTGTCTTGTGTTCAGTGATATATCATGACTCTTGTTTTCTGTGGCTTAGGTCAGTAAATGGAAAATTGATGTGCAGAATGGGTAAGTAGGCAGAGCTGCCACAGAGGCCAAATTGTTGGTCTGATTTACCCTAGCTGAAGAGGTTTGTCCTCTTGATATCCTCTGGTGAATTTATGAATTCTTCAAAACATTTAATTTTGGCAGGATTTCAGTTTTTTCTGCAGTCACTTGGGTTGACACATTTTTCATCTCAGAGTTAAACGTTCTGCTACCAACATCACTCTTTCCATCTTTTTGTGGTCGTGGTACAGAAGGTTGTTGGGTTTGGTTTTCCCTGTTTTAGAAAGATCTTCCTCAAAAGATCATCTCATGCTCATTGATATGTTCTGTTGATTTTGTGCCACTCCGTTGATGAGAAACCAACATATGCATGGATGAAAATAGTTACCCTTGGGACTACATTGGTTGTATGCAAATGAGCAGCAGGAAGGAGGCAAACTGAATTTGATGTAAAGCTAGTTCTTACCATACACTGTTTCTTTTAATTGAAATACACTCTTCAAAAATCTGTAATCACATTCACATGCTATTTGCTTTCCCAGTTGTCCTGGGTTGACTTTATGATGCTTGTATCCCCAGCTGTCTGTTCTGTTCATGCTGGATGTTAAGTTCTGCACGTTTATGACTGTTTCTGAGGTGAAGGTGGGGTGAAGGAGCATGCAGTTTGTTTTCAGAAACTGCACTTGCTCCCCCCACATCCTTCTCATGGACTGTGTTGTCTGCAGCACAGACAGACAGAGGGAGAGAGCTCTCCTTTGCTTTTTGTTAGGTTTTTTAGTTATCTGAGGCCAAAATTTTCTGGAACTGTTCAGAGGCCCTCCGAGCTGCACTGCAGTCGGAACACTGGACCCAAGCCCTGGAGAGAGAGACCCAATCCTCAGAGGGACTGAGAGAAAGCTGAGGACACACCTACAAAAAAGACTTTCTCTTTCTCTCTGTCTGATCCACAGAAGGACTTTCTGAATTTACCATTTCTTCAGAACAGTGGGAGGTTTCATTGTTTAATATTATTCATTTTTTCATGATAGTGAGCACTTTGCTTGTTAAATAAACAATTTTTTCCACTTTTCTCAGAGGAGATTTACCTCCCAAACCAGTTTGGGCAGGGGCAGCTTGGATTTGCTTTCCAGAGGAGACCTAGATTCTCTAAGAAAAGTTTCCTCCCGAATCTGTCCCAAACCAGGACAACTACTTTTTAGCGCCCAATGTGGGGCTTGAGAAACTGGAAAAAACCTATTGCAGCATTTTGGCTGTATTTACTCTGTATTGGGATAAAGCAGTCCCAAACCAGGACATCAGTTTTTGAAACTGTGGCTTATACCAGACACAAAATATTCTTTATTTCATTTTCAGTTTTCACAGCAATATCCATTAATATCTATGGCAAGTGCTTTTTCTAGTGCTCATTCTGGTTCCTTGTGCTGACTTTTTTGGGATGTCATGCCTTTTACACACAGAAACTCTGTAAGTTTACATTGACAAAATGTTTTGCCTGTCTGTGATTAACATGGTTCTAACTCTCTGCAAAACTGACTCCTTGTTATGCTAATTTCCTCACTGTATACTTCTTCAAATTATGCATTTATTTTAAATTTACCTGTGATTCTTTTATTGATGGTTATTGCTACTTACTATGAAGGTAAAGTTTCAGTGGAACATGCTTTTTTATAATGATATCCCAATTTCTGTGTACAAGAGTATCAAAAGTATTATTAGTTGTGCAATTACTTTCCTACAAAAAGTAACAGTGAAGGATAGATATATTTTTAATATGTTTTGATGATTTAAATATATTTAAATATATTTAATATATTTAAGTGATTTATTTCCATTATTCCCATAACTAAATTATTATGAGGTAAGCAATAAATTATCCAAAGGCTAATAATTTCCTTAACTTGCAAGAAATGTATATTGAAAACCCCACAGCAGTATTTATGTTTCAAATTTTATTTTCTTCTCTTTCATAAAAAAAAGGATAACAAAAATTGGAATAAGGCTGCATGTGCATCTGAGTGAGAAAGCCATATGGAAGAACCACAAATTCTTATGATGAGTCTTGCATTAGCTCTCATCATGCTCTTGCATGGAAAAGATAGACACTGTATCAGATTTGCAACTGGAAGACTCATTACCTCCTTCCAAAATGGTCAGTTCCCACCTCTGTCCCAACTGTGCTGTGAGCAATGACTCTGAAGATTTCTATGAGAATAAATGTGTCTCTTAGATGCTGCCAAAGAACCTGACTTGTACTCACTCTATTCTGATCAGCAAAGAGCCGTTGGGTTATTCACTGCTGACCTGGTATTTATAGTTGTATATAAATGTATTATTCCAAAGAGAGATTTCCATTTTGCTATAAATCCTTCTAAGAATATTTTGCTATTGCTATGAAATTTTTTCATGTCTTTTTAAGTCTTTAGTCAGATCAGTATGAGATTTACATCTTTGTCCGCTGTTCCAACTTCTTTACGAAGCAACAGTGCAGCTGAGAAATATTATTCAGTATTCAATATAACTAACTAAATTTCAGTGATCTCTTTATCTCTTTTCTATTTTCTCTTTCCATGTTTCAAAATTTTTCATTGGTTGTCAGTATGCTTTTTCAATGATTTCTGCAAAATGATATGTAAGTTAGAAGGGGAAGAAAATTCCAGACTTCAGGACATTTTTGACAGTTCATAATACTAAGGCATGAATTTTATTTTAGTGCCTATTATACTGACCATCCAAATAAACATTTCACTCTTTTATTATCGAAGTGGAAGAGGGGGAGGAGGAAATAATTGCTTTTGCCATAAACCTCCGGTCAATTTAGCGAAAATAATTTCTTAGTTCACTTGCTGTTACAAAATTTGTTTTAAACATTTTTTGGAAGCTCTTGCATTTTGCAGGTTTTGTTTTTCACAGATAAGTTGTGTATTATTGCTGTAACAAACTTAGTGTACTTATGACTATACACATAGATGATTCACTAACACAGAAGCTTGTATTTCGGAATGTTTTTAATTTTTTCATATGTTATTTTCTATTCAGCTTCATCTCTGTTCTATTCAGTTAGTTCCCTGCAAAAGATGCAAAATAAAGTACAGCAATTTGTTAAGAAATCATCCTCTATAAAGAAAACAAAAGACAACCAACATGAAAATATGTTAAAAAACTTCATTTCAAGAAGGAAAAACCATAAGGTTAGTTAAGAAACTGAACTGAGGCCTAAGGATCCCCTTTGCAGTCAGGTGAGTCACTCCAAGAGAATGTCACACTGAGCTAGCAGAGTTTATGTTCATCACAGGGTGTTCACAAGGGTAGAAGCTCACATGAAAACTAGTTTTATGCTCAAATGAAAATGAAATGTGCAGTTACAGACTTGTAGGTTCTTTCCTCAAATGGGCTCAAGGACACAGCAAGTGACCCTTCATGGCAGTGTGGTTTCTAAATCTTCCTTTGGGGTGAGACAACTCCATACTCACACTGATGCTGAGGGTGTTACTTTTTGGGAAAGACAATGCTGTCTTCTCAGAGCATGAGGATGACAAAATATTTTCATTTGCTGGCCTAATGAAGTTGTCTGACAATTATTCTGTTTTGAACCTATGCTGAATCTAAGTGAAAGGCTTGTACCAAGACCTGTCAGGATTTCTCAAAAGCCATAAATAAAAGGTCATCTTGTATTATTATGTCTTGTCGATTGGCCCTGTGTGGTGGTGTGACTAGGGGAATAGAGCTGAGTGTGCTGTAACCTAGGGGGTTTGGGTTTTTTCCTCTTTCTGTTTCTTATTACTGAACGTAAACATCCTGACGTGGTTTAGAAGGACTAATCAGATGCAGAATTCCACTGCAACTTGGCAAAAGCCTGTCAAAATGGATTGACTGAATGATTGGTGTTATCTGTGTGAGCAAGTGCCCCCCCCAGGTCACATCAAGGTCCAACCTTAACAAGAGCTCAGTGTGAAAGCAAGATCTTTTCATGTCTCTTGCTTTCCTCTCATAGCTTATTTTTTCTACTTTGATTAATCAATTTCAGATACTTATATAAGACTTTGAGTGGTGATGAATAGTAATTTCCAGTACTTGACTGTTACAAATCTAAGTTTGTCAAAGGCTTTATACTGTTAAAGTACATATATTATGCATTACAGCTTCATATCTATATACTTTAATACCAAGTTCTGATAACAAGTATATGTGATTATGGAACATAATCACATTATGTTTTTATAAAGGCAAATGTCTATTAAATATTTAATTCTGGTCCAAAATATATGATTATTTTACCCTCAGAAGCAAATTTCCCCTTGAAATGTGTCTGTGTATATTCATATTAAATTAAGTATTCAGGAAATACTGGACTGCTGGTGAAGCTTTTGTTTTCTCTAGGCAGTATCATATCAAGCAGAGCACTGTATTTTTCTGAAAAGAAGTCCACAGATAACTCACACAGATTTGGAGTCTACCATGAGGAATAAGAAACAAAAGAGATGAAGGGCATGAAGACATTTTCAGGCAAACTTTGTTTGTAGTACTGGCATGAATGGACCTATTAATGTTGTCGAATTATAAAGCTGCTTTGCTCTTGATTTATAGATTACACTAAATTGAAATACAGTGTTTTTTCAGGAACTGTTTTATGTTGAGCCTTTATCATATTACATCATTATCGGTAAAGGATGAGTGTAGATAGAATAGAATGTTGCAATTCCTGTGTGACTCACAGTCGAAATGTAGTAGGGAAGGCCACAGAAAGCAATCAGGATCATTTAAAAACAATGCACAAACTGTTTGGAGCTCTGCTCCTTATCTGGCATTCTCCCCTACCATCTGATGACTCCAGGGCTTCTTGTAGATAAGCCTTCATATACGTCACCATTAAACAGCGGAATATAAATGTGAGTGATTATGTGCTGCTGCAGCATTAGAATACTCACTTGTTAGCCGAGATTGGTGTCTGCCCCATTCATGGCAGTTTTTAGCATTTCTTCAATTACATTTGTCATGTCTTCCTCTATGAAGGGAAATTGAACAAATGGAGGACTGTGCTTCCACAAGCTGATTAGGCAGGAGCCTCAGAATAGTCTGCAGAGACGGAGTTGGACACTTGAATGACATGTGCACAGCTGGAACTTGTTGAGTAGAGCATGTGGAGTAAACAGCATTGCCAATTTATGTCTGCTGAGGCCTGTATCTGTTTTCTTTGGCAATTATTATCTTTTTCTTTCTAGGTTTTTCCATCCTTGACAGAATGACTAATGTGGTCACAGATTTGCTGTCACTCTTGCATATTCTTGGAAAAAGAAGGCAAATCTCCTCTGTGAAACACAATTCTCTGTAGAAGAGGTTGTGACTGTCTCCAGTATTTTTTTTCAACACTATTGTCAGGGTTTTCTTTAATGTGTTTTCTCTTCCTCTTCTGGCATTTTCTTGCTGTATTGTTGAATTTAGTAGATAAAGGGTAGCACTTCTTGCATTGCTTTGAAAAATGGGGCACAGACACTGCAGAGCATAGGCAGCTTTGGCCAAATCTATGGCCAATACATGGCCAAATCTAGCAGCATAGGGACAAATAAAAGCTAATTTAAAGTGCAAGTAATTAAATAAAATTTAGTTTCATTTTCAACACTGTAAAAGACACTGTATTTTAAAAACCTGTAGAAAAGTAATTCTGCAGCCAAGAAGCACTGACTTTAGAATGTCAGGTTAAAATGTCAAGATCTTTTACTTGTACACATCTTGTGCTGAAACTTATGAACTACAGCAAGAACCATGAGTTTCAGACACCACACATACTTCTCCTTATAGAAGCTCAATTTACAAGTTACCCAGAAGCCAATGCAAATTAGGGGAAATGGTTACAGAAAGATAATTTTATGAAACAAAATGTTAACCAACCAATTCATTAAAAATGGCATAATGAGATACATTGAGTCTAAACAGCACATCTAATTATGATTTTTTTAAAAGCTGAAGATGATTTATGTAATTACTGGAAGTTATGGTAAATAATTGTATCATCTTACCTGGAGGCCACAACTGTTATTAATGTGCATTTTTATTGAACATATTCATCTTAATATAATTTTCTCTTAGTTAGACTTTCATACAGCGCTTCACTGGAATGAGAGTCTAGAACAAAATGACACTACTCCAAATAATCATAATTTTGCCAGCTTTACCCTAGATATTATTAAATGTTGATTCAATAGTAAATGATTGTTGACTAATACTGAATATTTTTAGATGTTATATCATAACACTGCAATTCCTTGGACATGATTGAGCAGAAAGCCGGCAGTCTTTTACCCATTATATATTTGCAGATGTTTTTACAGTGCAGGAAATACAACAAAGATCAGCATCGTTTTTCACTGATCATCCAGAAAAAAAAATAGAAGCAAACACAGTCCCATAAAAAGGTTATTCTCTGAAAATAAAAAAAGGAGACAAAGGATGTTGCTCTGAATTGAATTGAAGAAAGCATATTTCATCTTAAAAAATAATCTTGAGGTGATATTACATATTGGTAAGTATGAACGAAGCAATCACTAGACAGAACCCTTAAAAGAAACAATAAACAATTCAGTATGTAGGCAAGACAATCCAGAAGACATTCTTAGCTGCCGTGTCAGCCCATTATAATAGAGTGTCCCAGATCTGACATAACTCTTGTGGCCCATGCCAGAGATAAGGGGCTGAAGAATAAGTAGCCTTCATGTTTCCAACAGAAAGTGCAATTTACTTAAACTCATGAAGAAAGAATAGCAGAGGTCAGCAACTGGTAGAGTCAAATGAGTAAGCAGTCGATTTTCTGATTTAGGTGACAGCATGCTATACCAAATGAAGTGTTCTGTACAGAACAAACAAATAGCTTTGTAAAGCAGTGGCAAAACAAAACCAAAATACAAAACAAAACAAAAATACGAAGTAAGAGAAACATTTAGAGTTTCAGTAGTGGTGAATTAGACATTAGGGCAGTGAAAGAGACGGCTTTATAATAAGGCCATCTTAACAATAGGACTGACATTGTAAGATTAGAAATATGGAAGATTATTGGCTGGTACCTAATATGACAATGTCAGACTAATAAAATTTTTTATGAGTGTCTAAGTATAGGAACACAGATAAATAGGACAGATAAGTATACAGAGATAAATAGAACTCTAGAAAGCAAGGCCTATTAGAAGTAGATTATACTTTCATTTTATACTAGATTCTACGTTGGAGGTAAACTATATTATTGCTGAAACTGGTATTTGTGCTCCTGTGAAAAACCTCATTTTGTGTGAGCCACCATCTTAAAATAAACTGATGTTTTGCTGCTTGCATGTTGCCTAGCTTGTGCCACAAATAACTCCTTGTTAGACAGTCACCCATCTTATGTGCTCACTGCAATCCAGCTACTAAGCTTGTGCTCTGGTATCCATACAGAGGGTTTTCCCTAAGGTTATATTTTAATCTTTAATGCATCTGCATTTTCCCTGTTTAAGTAAGTTATTTTGTAATCAATAAGATTTATTTAGAAAAAAAAAAAGAAACAAGAAAAAACAGAAAGACAAAAAATGCTAGACAGCATTAAACATGATTTAAAGGAGGTGGAAGCTTTTATACTGTCACCATGAATAATAGAAATCCAGAGTGCTTGCACACTGCACAAATGTTCTTCCAGTAGATTTTCTAAACTGCAAGCATATGCTTGCAATGCAAAAATATCACAGGGAGTACTGTCCTACTTATTGCAGCAAAAACAGTGGGGTTTAGATCTTCATAGTTAGGCAGCAATGTAATTAGTAGTTTAAAAAGCAAAGCATTCCCGAGAATATAACATCCTTGTAAAATCAAATAGTTGCATTGTTCTCTGACACCTCTGATATATATTCTCCCTAGTAACAGGGACCCAAAGAGATTCCCATGGAGAATAAGGGGTTACAGAGAAAATATGAAGCAACAGAAAAATGTGAAAATATGCTTTCTCCTTGCTGATCTGAAAGTGATGAGAAGAGAAAAATAATAAGCAAGGATTGATCGCATGATTTTAAATACATAAATTATGAAAGCCTTGTGTGCAGAGCAAGTGAGGAGATTATCAGAGAATGGTACTGTGACAGTTGTTTCAGCTTTATTATATAGCAGAAGTAAACCTGTTGGCTTGTGAAATGCCCTTTTGTATTTCTAGCACTAACTATCAGCAATTACAGTATGATACTAGAACATATGGCAGTGTAATTGAAGGTGTGGCAAGAAATCAGAGTTAGGCACTTAGGGCCATATGTTCCCCTCCACTAAGCAGAGTGGAGGGAAGCAGATGGGTACAAGTTAGAGTAAGCCACAAAGGGATGGCATAGTCCACCCAAAAGGCAAAGGCAGCTAAGTCACATTTTGGTGTGAGTTGAA
Source organism: Mixornis gularis (assembly GCA_003546035.1). Classification (NCBI taxonomy): domain Eukaryota; kingdom Metazoa; phylum Chordata; class Aves; order Passeriformes; family Timaliidae; genus Mixornis; species Mixornis gularis. The sequence goes on along the minus strand of QVAJ01000827.1, from coordinate 15,458 downwards.
GTGGTGAGCCTTTAGGAATGAGGCAGAATCAATCTGAACAAAAGAGAGCTAGCTGAGTGAAAATGGGTAGCTGCTACACCATAGTGTATTTCTACAGACCATTCCCATAGACCAGCAATGGGTAAATAAGCCATGGATAATGTTGACAAGAGAGGAAGTGGTCAGGAAAACTGTATAATAGTTACAGGCAATGAGTTCCTCTCTCCCTACCCTCACACAAGATTGCCATGAAATGTGTTTTCAACCAATTTTTCAGATTTAAAAATTATGTTTCTGTTTGTTTTCTTATCTTCCTTCTCCTTGGTCTCAGAAGATATTGCATCATTGTTTAAATCCAGCCATTCTCAGGATAGTTTTGGCAGCAGTTTCTCAGTTTGAAAATGAAGATAAACCAGTGCCTGTTTCACTTAATGGTTATCTTTCTTCTTCACTTGTTTCTGAAATGGATATAAAGTCTACTTTCCAGTCAAAATGGTAAAACCTTGTACCAAACTTACATTAAACTTTTGACCAAATACACAGCTGAGAGATGTGGGAAAGTTAATTAATAATTCCTTATGTTTTTATTTCGGAGTGTCATTAAAACAGAAGTTAAAGAAAGAAAAGTAAAAATTAAATCTGTTACTGTTTTCTTACTCAATAACCTTTTTCCTCCAAGAGTAGTCTTTGTTTGGGAGTACTTAATATGTGAATAATAAGTCAGGTTTTAGTCAGCAATTGATTTTCGATCATTATCTCTATCCAGTATTACTTGTTATCTGTGCCTTCAGAAAATCAATAGCATAATAACTATCTCCAGCATATTACTCACTATCATACACACTATGGATTGAATCCTATACTAAGTTTTCATTATTGTGATTAACAATGGAAATAGTATGCTAGTGATTTTTTTCTAAAGTAAGAGCTAACTGTTTTCTGTGGTGTGAAAACAAAAAGAATATTTTACTGGTGTCACTGAAGAAAATAAAAAATACAATAAGAACATGATTTCAATGCTAAAATCTGGATTTTCATATTACCCTGCATCGTGCAGCTACAGAAACCAGGATACACTTTACCATGAACCTACCCTGCAATTAAGTCGTTAACTAATTCATAAGACATGTAAGAATGCACAAGCCAAAGAAAAAAATAGAATTTTAAATTCATACATACCACTGTTGAAAGGTCTGGTTGTTTTTTTTTCACATATCAGGGCTATCTTGTTTCGTTTATTGTTAGACATGAAAAACAGTGAGCTCGTTATGCTTCAGCAGGGGGCAGCATGGTATGCAGTTTGCCACTCGATAGTCAGGCTTGAGGTATTAACAACGTGATTTACTAATTAGTATGGAGCTTTGCTGGTTACAGACTGTTGTGTAAACTCTATTCCCATCAAAACAGGCACAGAAGTGCTAGTTCTGTGAACAATCTGCAGGACTTGGCATAGCTACAAGACATCAGTAAAGTATCAAAGAGGAAAGAATTAATCATTATTCAGAAAGATTGTGGGATGTAGTGTAGGTTAGGACCTCATTTTTTAATCAGTCCTCAGTCATTAGTACATAAGTGCTTCAGATAATAAACATCAGATTACGACTAGTCTCCATGATGTGCTGCAGACATGAGGCTGACACGGTGATAAAATGACACCATTCTCTGCTTGCAAAGCTGTTCCAGGGTCTTTGTGTTTTTCAGTTTTCAGACCAAACGCTCACAACTGAAATCAGTTTTGCTAAAGAATGATGCATCGTTAAGCATTGAGTCTGAATATACATGGTTTGGGCTATACATTGGTACAACTGGGAAGATTTATATTTAGAGTTGATCATCTGAAGGTCAAAAATGAACATAATTAACCCCAAAGTATTTTTTTCATAGATGTGCTGGTAGAATCAATACATTTGTTATGAAGATGTTCTGGACACTTGCAGTATCCTGCATAATTGATTATACAGTTGATTTAAAGTGCTCTGATCCTACTTTTTTTAACTCAGTATCATGAATGAGCTGATTCCAGTTAGTGCTTAAGAATCTGTTTTACCATGTAATTCCCCTGCCATTCTAAATAGAGTGTTTTGTCCCTATTACAGTATAAATTACGGACAGCAGAAGGAAAATTGATTATTAATTTCACTTAAAGCAGAAGAGGAGAATTAATAATATCACAGCTTTCTGATGAGGATGGGCAGTTTCTTAAACCAAATAGAAAAATAGCTCTAACTGTTAATCAATTACACCTGGATTAGGAGATATTACTAGCAATTAATGGTCATGTAGCATCAAAATCAATGAGGCTTGGCAAAGAAATAATGAGGCTTATAGCACTTCCACTGTGCAGCTACTGTAACCTCAAATTATTGGATCAATAAAGAAAGTCCCTTACGGAAAGTGAGGAAGCCTAATTTCATGCTGAAAAATATTAGGCTAGGATATCCTGAAAGGAGAATGGCCGAAATATTCTTGAGCTCTACAGATTAATTAAGAATGTGTTTCTGCATAGTTTTCATATTGCAAGGGGAAAGAAACATTCCGTTCTTTTTGGTTAATTGATTGTATTTAAAGTGGGTCATGTCACAATTTTGCCTGATGTGAAATATGCAGATTTTCAAGATTTTTAAGATTAGACCAGGTGATACTCAGCAATTTTACCTTGAGAATCTGAGTTTCTAACTTGAAACTCAGAGCAAAATTGAGGGGATGGGGAGAGTGTTTTATAAATCGACATGGAAAAAATATAATAAATATTAAATAAATAAAATATTTGTTCAGAAACTGCAAAAGCCAAACACTAAGTTTTGCATTTATTCTTGCTAACACAGCATGAAATCAACACAAGTGGAGGATTTATGGATATTTATTTCAGTGTTTTCCATCTTTGAAAAAAGTCTTCTTGCACAGTAATCATCTATCTAAATATTGGTTTTCTCCATGGCTGGTGATCTTAGGTTTGTGAGTGCTGTATGTTTCATTTTCTGAAAATGGGAGCTATCAGGGAAGATTTCCCTCACAACAGTAGTAAATGTCAACAAAAAATGCAGCTTGATTTTGTGAAAAATGGCAAACAAAGCATTTGCAGGGGTGAAGGCCCATGCATTTGCATACAGGGTCTGCATTCATGTGTTTTATTCATCTCTATCTGCAATTCCCTGGTCATATGACAAGGATGCCATGGAAAGCTAGATGTTTAAGTAAAAAAATACTAGGAGGAAATTGCAGAAAAGGTCAAGTAAACAACCCACTGAGAGTTATAAATGCTCTGGATGAAAGCCACAGCAAACCCAGGTAGGAATCTGCAGGACTAGGATGTGAGATGCTACAAGAAATGGAGTCCCTTGGCCTAGTACTTATCTATTCTCCAGTGGATGGCATCCATTTCAGGGTCAGGATACAAAATCCAGCAGTGGGTAGAAATAAATAGAATGGCATACAAATAGATAAAGAAATGCTACTGCGACAAACTAACACTTCTTGGTGTGATTAAATTTTACAGAGAAAATATTTAAACACTTCATATTCTATTGCTTTAGTGTCTAACACTTAAAATACTTTTCATGTTTATCTTTACACTCTTAGAACATGAAATCCAAGATTTCTTAAAATTAATTGATTTTTAAAACCAGTTTTCAAGGAGAACATATGTTATGGTGTTACATTTTATTACATATTTGGGAAAGATTAAAATTGGCTTGTTAGTTCTCTGAGCAGAATTTTCTTTGGTCTTGCAGAACCACTGATATACTGTGCTGGTTTTATTTTGTTCAGAAGTTAAGAGAAAAAAAATAATGTATAAATCTTAGAAAATTCAAGAGTTAAGTCTGACCTTTGTATAGTTACACCACCAGGGAAGCCAGGTATGTGTGAGAAGGAATAACTGAAATGTCCCATATGTATCAACACTAAGAATCTTTTCTCGACATTTTTTTTAAGTCAAAGAAAGTGTGAAACGCCCAGTTCCTGAAACCATTCTTAGCTCAGTTGCACCTCTTCTCTCTTTACTTATTAAATAATTGGTTCTCAATACACTTTTAGTAAGCTTTCTTCAACTTGAAATAATTATTTGAGGGAGAAAAATGTGGGTGACGAAGTATGTGTACATTTGTTACCAAAAAAATTTTTTCTCCTGTAGCTGTTGCATTTTATTCACCTTTCTAATCCAGTGCGTACAAATGGATACAAAGGTAATATCTGGAAATTTTTYGTTTTGAAAGCAGAATGTAACTGGCTATAGTACAGATACCCTGACAATCTCTACTCGGACCATAGTAAGGGAAGGAGGAAGAAAAGGATGGCTTTTGCAAATTCAGCTATTTATGGTCACTTTTTTTGAGCCTGAGTTTTCTCTTCTTCAGCAACCCAAACTACCTAAACTTCAAATTAAGAAGTCTCAGGATTAACTAAGCTGTGATTCTGTGGAAGGTCAGCAAAAAACATTCAAACACCCAAGAGCACTGTGAAGTGGGCTTTTAGCTCCACTGTCTTTCCTTATGTGTTATTGTGTCTTAATGTAAAAAAATAACATTGGTTTGTTCATTAAGTGAAATTTTTTCCCTCGATTTTCCCATAGCATAGCAGGTAACTTTTATTTATACTTTCGYCTACTAGAATAATATTTTATTTTAAGGGGACAAAATTAATGTTACTGCCCCACTATATTGTCCATGTTCATCTTTTCTACTGGCAAAGATCCTCTACATATTTGCTAAATGATATGAGACTTGTCAAAGTGACTTAAAATGGACAAATAAATCGATTACCTAAAATAGACAAATAAATTGATTACCTACCAGAGGAAACACTAGAGCAGACTTTATAGTAAGTGAAAATTTTTCTTCTTTCACCACTGCAGGACTATGCTTGAAATTTCCCTTACATAATACACTGGACATGCATCTATGAGATAAAAAAATGTTCTCCAGGATTTTAATTTGGCAAGACAAAAGAGATGCAGCCTAATACGTTATCTTCCCTGCCCCTTCTCATTATCCATTTGCATCCTGTCACATATGTGTAGAATTTTCAAAGGTTTTCTAAGGCAACCTGCAGGGTCTGCATTTAATGTTACATCCAGAATTTTAAAGTCTTATTCTTAATTCTTTTTTAGCTTTCTTTCATTTTCTCTGCCTATGGATTCAAGGACACCTATCCACTGCCTTACATAAAGACTTTGTCAAAGTTAAATTCATGATGAGTTTGTAAAATTCTTAAGAAAAGTCAGGATAATCAAAGACTTCACAGATGGAGGATGAAGTATCCAGCACATTGTAATATACCCAGTATGAGGTACTGCACAGTACTCTAAAACAGCAGTCCCCGGTTGTATTTACCTCTTATAATAGACATACATACCCCTTAATTAGGTTTCCAAACTTCTTTTCAATTGTACTCTTCTTCAGTAGAAGTATACAAAGTAGCTCGTATAGAGAGTATATACTTCTATACGAGTAGCTCGTATAGAGAGTATTTTTTGTGCAGAGTTTGGTCTTCTGCTTAGTTTGGGAAGAATCCCTCGTCTTCATCTCTGCTTTTCCCCCAGAGCTTTTCTTCTAAAAAAACATAACAGGATAGCTGAAAATATCTTTGCTTTCCTAACACCTATATTTCTTTTTTTTTTTTGCCCCTTTATTTTTCTTTCCTTTATTTTTCTTTCAATATTGCATAGTTGATTCTGAGTTTCTTTATGTCCATTAGGGGACTTATGGTACACTTATCAATATTTTGAGCAGTAATCAAATCGTGACAAAGGCTCTTTTATTCACACCCATCAGCTCAGGACTTGACATATGAGACCGTGTCCTATGCAGTACTACTTTGTTAGAGGGTTCTGAGATCATTTCCGCATGCTTTGGTTTATTAAAGAACTGTTCAGTTGTTGAGTCAGTTTGACAACTGTGTTCTTCCACACATGTAGGGGAAAGGGTGTACACAATGGTCAAATCTTTATGTACAGAATAAGGTGCCTATCTTAAATTCCCAATGTGCTGTTCTCCACAAGAGTTATTGATAAAATCCTTTAATTGCCTCTCTACTGACTGTAAGCTGGATGTGCAATTGACAAAATGCATCTCACTCAACACAATCTGAAAACTGTGTTGAATAAGGCACCCATAACAAATAATAGACTACTTTGCCAATAAAAGTAAAGGTAAAAGCATCTTCTTTCTCATCTGGTGTGCATCGTGTCATAGCTTCTCATAATCCTGAGCTGATTATTCCTTTGAAGGACAAGTTATGATTGAATCCATTGACCCAAACAAACTCACTTTCTCTTTGTTGCTGAAGACATTAGCAAGTTATTGTTCAAAGGAATTTATAGAATTAATCAATTGGTGTCATGTACACCAATGTGTACAATCAAAACATTACAAATATTAAAGGGTGAAAAAATATTATGTTAGAAACTACAGTATATTTCCATTTTCTGGCACTGAGAACACACACAGTGTATTTTTTGCAAGTGTGCAAGTAGATGCTATGTTTGCTATGTGTGCAAGTAGATAAATACTACCATTCTAGCTCCTCTTGAAGCATGTAGGCATTGATAAGATAAATTTAACTCACCTTGCTTCCATCATTTTCCAGTACTAAATAAAAATTACATTTATTTTCAGTTATCAATAAGGCTAAAGAGTATGTTCATTTAGTCTAACAATTTGCATAAAATCCGAAGTAATACCTGCATTGAGTCTAACAATTTTTGTTTGAATAAGATCCCTTTCAGATGAACACTCTTTCAAAGTGTTCGAGCAGTGGTGATCCTACCTTTTATAGTGAACTATTCTAACAGCTAATTATTCCCACTGTTAAGATTTGCACTTTTTTTCCCATTTTTCTGTTCTCAAGATGCTGCTTGTTCAAGTTGCTATGCCTTTGTTTGCCAGATTAAAGATTGCTTGGGTTCTTTGTTGTTTGTGTACTTGATGTGGGCTCCTGAGGGTGACATTCACAACTTTGAAATTTCCCCACCTTGTGATCTAYACCTACCTACTAAGCAAAGTCAAATTAAAATAAAAGTGGAAAGTGAAGAAAAGCAGGTATTCTCAGCTAAATCAGACTTGTTGATTTCATAGGTAGCTATTCTTTTTCTCTCTGGGAGAGAGTGATCTCTCCCAGAAAGTCCATTAGCAATGTTTCTTATGTTATACTTCCTATATTTCAAAAATAGCTTCTTTTATCATTATTTTAATTTTAAAAATCTAAAGAGATAGAAATTTGTTGCCTGTCAGTGTGTCATGATGTAAGTGTAACTGTAAGTAATGGTGTGCTCTAGTCACAAGTAAATAAGTAAATTAAGTTAGAGGCAGAACATCTGATTAACAAAATAACAAAATGGCAAACTTGTGTGATGTTTTTCAAATCTTTTGGCCAAGGGTTTTCTCTCTAAGAAATCCATACTAGATTTCTCTGTGTCAGTGACTGTCAGAAATGATGATGAATGAAAGAAAGTCAGAAGCCAGGAGAGTAAAACAGATAACCGTCATTATCTTGTTTTCCGAGGACACTGTTTAATAACAGTAGAGCACTGTAGTGGTTTATCACTATCTTTTCACCATCTATGATGCAAGCATTACAAAAATCCAGAAGTACATGCTGCTGCTAGAATTTCACATGACCAATTCAGAAATGGATTTATTATTGCTTGGTTGTATATGGTGACAAGTGGCAGATAGTTGTAGAAGCAAATATATTCAATCAAAAACTTTTGGGCAGATAAATGAAATTTGTCTATTTAAATGACTAGTGCAGTTGTTTATCAACAGTCCATTGTGGTGGGTATATCTCCCTGGCACAGCTCAAGTCGCACAGAGGTGATACAGGTCAGAAGACAAAAGTCTGCATCGTTATCAGCATAACTACTGAACTAGTAGTTATCGGCATAACTACTGAAGTGCATCCCACTTTATGTACTGAGAAAACCAGCTTCTTGCTTCTCTATGGTGCACGTGCACTCAGTGCACCCAAAGTCTCAGGACACTTTCCTGCATTTTTAAAGAGAAAACCACACTCTTCTTATGTCACAGGTTGCTAAAAAGGGCTCTTCCACTGAGACAGTGGAACTCAGTAAGACAAGAGTAAACATTTATCTCCATATGAAATAACTGATTTTTTAAGACATAACTCCCCCTCTAATTTGAAATAATGTGTTAAAGTTTGGTGATTTGTTGTGATTTTTTTCATCCTAGCACAGTAAGCAAGTATTTCAAGGTTCTTAAACCAGGTTAAATTGGAGAAACTGATTTATAAACAATTGATAGACAAGCAATAATACCTGTGAGCAGTAGAAATGTTTTCCTCAGTCCAAAAAATGCTGAAACACTGTTTCCATATAAAGTTTTAGACAAAAATGCACAGTAATGCAAAGGTATTAATGAAAGTACTTGAAAGTTGTTTTTTTTTTTACCTTACATAAGAAAACTAAAATCACCTAGCACTTTGTAGTAGGGATGCTTTAATGCTTCCCAACATTTTTTGTTGGGAATGCTTTCTTATTTCAAGGGACTCCAAATTTGTACCATTAATATCATCTGGGTTTATTTAGCCAATACAGCTACACATTCAACATCTATCCACCTCCTGAGCATGGCGAAGAGTATTTCTTTCACATTTCTAAGGAGAGTGTAAAACATACGGGATCCTCTGAGGCATTTTAAAAATTTCCCTTACTTTTTTTCTGAGAAACTAACATTTCTTTGGAGAGACTTTTTCCCCCTATGAAACTTTGCCCTACTTCATGGCATAATATAAGGAATTAAATTTTTTTTTTTTTTTTCTTTAACAAAAGAGCTATCCTTTCAGGAAAAAATATATGACATTAAGGTTTTTTTTGTGCACTGCAGCTCATTTCTTTATGCTAGAATGCAAATTAAATTAAAGGAAGACCTCTATAATCTTCTTCTAATCATTATTTTGTAAAGCCCATTGATTGTACAACGTGTAGCAAATGAATCACCTTGAAGTGATTAAGACATTATCTAAAATGTTACTAAATGTTGCACCCCATAAAAATGTGTTAACTGATAAACATAGCTGCATGAATTTAATAATCCTAAAATAGGTATATTAGATAAAAATATGTCGACTTCAGATGAAAAACTGCATTATATTGTTGAAGAAAGTTTGTCAGAAAACTTGGGTTTGAAACCTGGAATAGTGAACCTTTATGTAATTTCTAAAAGTAAAAAAAAAGAGGAAAGAATGAGCACACCTCTGAGAATGTAATATTGTCTGCAATATAAAGCACATTTCTAAAAGGCAGGCATTCTCAATGATTATCTACCTTTTTTAGGATGATGAGTGAACTGGCTGCCAGTTTTTCCATGTTTTCTAAGAGAATTTATCACTGCATAAGTAGAACTGCAGAAAAGCACAGAAATTATTTTCCAAATAATTTTACTAATTTTCTAAGCCTTACCACATCATCACGCTGAAGTGTATTTTTTTTTTTGGTGCTAAAATCAACTTCAGATAATGAAAGCTGACAGAAAGTTCTTTGTTTTGACAAATAGAATATTTTAATTACTATGCCTACTAAACACCTCATTAGTAATTACCAATTTGAGCACAAAAATCTAATCTAGAAGTCCTTTGTCTCAGTCCTCTAATGATGTAGAAACAGACATATTAGTCTAATGCCGTCTGTTTTCCAGTTTCTGAATGGTTTTTTCCTACAGGCACTGTTAGCCTTTTTACATCTGACTTTTGAACCCTGTTAAAAGGCAGAGACAGGATACGCTTCCTGGCTGGTTTTGTAAATATTTTACTAGGTTTTAGATCAAATAAAGGAAAAAACAACTTCTTATATCTTCTAAATAAGATGCATCCTAAGTAAAGCCTTCCATGAAGACCAAGTGGATTGCAGTGCAGCCACTACTGAATATTCATACAATGATTGTTGCAACACCCATTGCTTTAGGGTTGTTATAGGTATTTACTGATTTAATTCCTCAAAATATGCTATTTACTGAGGAATATCAATGCATTATTAATTCTGTTTATTTCAGAAAGTTAGTTTAGGCATAATTAAACAATTAGTCCTTTTTAATATCTTTAAGTGCAGTTACAGATATGCTTTTTTGTCATTGTTTTGATTTGTTAGTATGTGCTGAGGACACCACAACCTAGGGAGTCTACATGAAAATTAATTAGGCTGGTTTTTATGGGGGAGTGTAAGTAGATAAATGGTTCATGATAAATGAACTCTCAGGCCACAAACTGGAGCATTTATTGATTCACTGGCCATTTATCCTGGAATTTGCTCCCTAGCAAAAAGAATATTGCTATATACTTAAATAGAGATTTTGAGTATTCTGCTAGCCTTTCACCAGGCAGTAATAAGTGCCCTAACCAAACTCATTCTGCTTTGATTCCCATTCATTTTGCTGTCATCATCAGCATTATTATCCACTACAGAGCTTTACCAAATTTTAATATGTTTATCTGGAATATAAAGTTATGAGAACCAACTTTCACACATTCTTTATACCCTCATGGTGTCTAACAAAAACCCCCCAACAAATCTTACATTAATTCAGATATCTGTATCCAAATATACTTAAATGGGAATCTCATTTCAGTCAGAAAAACTACTATCTGTTGGGCTTTCTGAAGTATTGGTAAATTTTATTATGTAATATCAGATTCAGTTTTAATATTTGATGTATAAGCTGATTAAATATTAGTTACTCGTATAGCTTCTAACACATATATGCACAGTTAATACCTAGCATTTATGCTTATAAAATAGTACAGACATAAGGGATTGTTTAACACTATAGGGCTTTGTTGCCTTTGGCTAGTCTAGATATACTTAATTATAAGGTTTAAATTCACTTGGGTTTTGTAAACCATTTAGGCAGAGAAAGCAGAATAGTCACAGCAAGGTTTCCATTTAGAATATGTCTTAATTGAGGATAACACTCTTTTTTTCTTTCTTGTTTTTTTTTAAACTCCTCCCCTCCAGGCTCTTTCTAGAGTTATGAACTTAATTGCCTGGGAGAAAAAGTATTTTTAAAAAGAAAGTAAGCCAAGGAAATATTTATCATTGGAGAGTATCTGGTCTTTAAGGAATGCATTCTTCAACATGGATTCACATGGGACATGTGCATGAAAGTCAAACATCATGTTTCAGGTACTTGGGGGAAAAATAGTTTTCTCTCAAAGATTGCTGAAATAGAGGGGAAAGGATGGCATCAGATGTATGATTTCTGGAATGGTGGTCAGTAGCCAGGGCTTTTCTGTGGCACAGGTCCTGCTGGGGAGTGTTTCTTATATTGTTCACTGATAGTGACTTTACATTCTAGTTTTAGTTGCCAAACAGAAGATTTTAAGGAATACTTTATCTGGTTGTGCATGGTGCAGCAGTAGCTAATGGAGTGAGATCGAAAAGAAAACTGATTTGGCTGGTTTGGAAATTTGTGCACTAGAAAGACATGGAGGAGAAGGATATCTAATAAATCATCTGAAATGGAAAAACATTCACTGCTCTTGCCGGCCCCAGAAAACCTGCCATTAATAGCACAGGAGGACGAAGACATCTGACAGATGTTAAAGGCCCAAAGCTTTCTGGAATAATTTTGCACAGGGGAAAGTCTCGGTCTTGAAGACAACAATATTTTTTCTAGAATGATTCTTTCATACTCTCTGTTCCAGTAAAGCACAATTGCTTTGACCTGAAACAAGCTTTTCTTCCCTGAAAGCTTTGCCTAGGGTCCCTTCCAGAGCAAAAGAGAATTTCAAAATCTTCTGAGCTCCAGTACTGCTTATGCTGTATAGATGAGAGAGTACACTACATATAAAAAAGTAAAGTGGTTCAGTAATATGTCACATCTTTTTTATTGGCTATTCTTGTCCTTAGCCCTTAGACTTTGATGCCTATTAGAACCAAGATCTAACCATTATGGTTGGTATTATTTCATTATGTCAACCTGTGGTTCTGAGATCATCTGCCAGTTCTGCGCTCAATTTAACCCAAAAGGTTGAATTCACTGATCTGGCCAGCAATATCTGGTTGGACTAAGAAGTCTAAGGTGGATAGATTTTAAATTTTCTTTAGTGCCGTGTGTTCGGAGAGTGGTGTGACTAAACCACATAGCTCTGAAAGACTTTGTTGTTTTGCTGCTTTCTTTTAGTATTTATTTTGCTGCTATTGGTTCAAGTTGACGACATTTATTTATTCTAGAAATGACACGTAAGTCTCTCCTTTGTGTTCTAGTCATAATGTCTTTAAATAACCCTTTCAGAAAATCAATTCACCCCAATTAAAAATCCCAGGGATTCATTCAGTTAGGGAATAGTCCCTTGGTCTCTATGCCCATTACTTCCACAGAATGTTTAATGGCAGAACCTTGGTCTTACTGGTTAGGTCCATATATCGTTCATTGAAAAGACAACAGTTTCATTGAACATGCTGATGAATGTCTGTGTCACAGTGGTGTAAAAATGGTGATTAGAGCCTACTGGTGTGTCTTAGGTTATGTAACCAAAAAACCTGTTTATTCTATTCCATCTGTTGAAACCCTGTTGGGGAGGTGTTTTTTCTTTCTCTGTGGTAACTCCAGAAGGGAGGAGGTGACTGCTTTTCTGATAACAAACCAGCTGTTAAAACCAGGTGAGGTATTGCTTCTTATCTCTGTTCACCCCCCGGGGGGTATCTTCTGTAATAAGCCATTAAAGCTTATCACCCCTGTGCCTCCCACTATCTCTACGGGCATATCTTCTGTTAATGGACCATTAAAGTTCACCAATGACATGACACATTACATCATCCCATTGTGAGATGCTCTACCCAGGGAGGAGGGGCCAAACCATTTCCATCTAGACAAAAAGGAGCCACAAGTGTCACCAGACATCCAGTGTTCCCACAGGACTCCTGAGGGAAGACCGGACCCGTCTCTGGACCCTTTTCTCTACAGGACCATCTCTACTTCCAGCAGGACTACATCTGCCACTGCAGGAGGGCTTACTTTTGGACTGTTTACAACACCCTGACCAACAGCGTGTCAGGTTGTATTCTGACTCTGTTGGTGGTCTTTTGTATTATTGCATTTATTTTATTTTACTTTTTTTTTTTTTTCCTTCCTATTAAACTGACTTGGAGTTTCTCACTGGTTTTGCTTTCAAACCACTACATGGTGGGAAATGAAGAGATTTATATCTATTGCGGGTAGAACTAGTTCTGAAG
>QVAJ01000826.1:33101-48263 GCA_003546035.1 Mixornis gularis | reverse complement strand
GGGACTTGCTGCAGAGCCACGGTCCCAGATCCATTGGGAGTCTAATGGATTCTTTCCTCTGCAGAGCCGCCGGAATGCCTGAAAAGTACTGTGCCCACGTGGAGCGCAAAGCCCAGAGCCGAGCCGGCACAGCCTCCTCCTAGGCCCAGTCTCACAAGGAACCAGCTCCAACTTCCCACAGATTTGGAGTTCCATTTGCATTGACCAAATTTTCCAATTAAAAATGTGTTTGAGCAGATGGTGTTTTCTGTCCTCCTCTGGCCTCAGGGCTGTTAGGGAGGACCTGCCCAGGGGGCTGGAGGAGCCTTGAGGTTCCTTGTCCCACCTGCCCCATTCTGGGGTTGTGGTCTGGGTTTAGGGTTTTTTGTGAATTTTTCCCATTTTTCATCTGAAAGATGCTGAAAGAGAGAGGGGGTGATGCCCCAGGGATGGATGGCTGGTGAGTGAGTTAACAAAAGAAGTGGCTGATCACTGTGGCTGACTACCTGTTATAAACACCCCAGACCCCAAGTGGGGACAAGTTATCAGTAAAGCAAAAGGGACAGTGCTGGGAGTATGGCAAAATGGCAGAGGCTAGTGCACAAAATGGCGGCTCCACCTTTTATACCCTGGATATTGCATCAGCTTTATGCATATTAATTTTTGGTTTTACATAGTCTCGCCCCATGTCACTCTTTTCGGTGCCAATGTAGTTTTGTCACTGTGGTCATCAGGGCCCTCATTGGATGAAGCTTTACTCCTTTTAAGTTCACGTCTCCAAAGTTTTTCTAGCAACAGTCTGTCCAATGTAAACTCATAAACCCACATTACAGCACACAAAACCATACTGTCCTCGTGAAAGCCAATTTCACAACTAGGCTATTGTAACAACTTTAACCACTTTATAACATGTGATTATCTTAATATTAACAACATTAACCATTTTACAACATATATTATTATCCTAATATTTAATATCAATTCATCTAATATTTTGCAAAAGCCAATTCCCACTAACTTGTTTCTCACACCGCCGCAATGGTTTGGGGAGGGAAGGGGGATGGAATAGGGGTTTGGCACTTCTTAGTTGGGTGTGAAAGTCTTTCTGTGCTGGGTTTGGGGACCATCATGTGGTGTCACACCTCTTTCTCTCTAGGAACAGCTTCTAACAAATGTAAGAGAGAGGTTTGTTTACAGGGACAGCCTGCAGAAGCACCATTATAAAACAGCCTGGAAGACCATGGAGGAAGGGATCCAATGCCTAAGAGAAAAGGTACTGTTGGAGGCACTTTTTGGAAGGGACGGGCAACCCAATAGCATCCCCAACAAGGTAAAGTGTACATCAYGGATGTGGTGGAGCCTTGGACAACGAGGGGCCATCAGAACACTCCTGTTATGTCAGATTATCCCTTTTTCTGACCCAGAGATGGGGCTCCTGAGAGGCATTTTAAAGACTTTTATTCCATTTTCAGTCTCATGTGAAGGGTGAGACCATACAGATGTTATCATTCACTCCACCAAAATCAGAAGCCAAACTATTTCCTAATTGCAATACATTACAAGCTTTTTTTGGCCTATCAGCTTTTGCCACACAATGCTGCTGATGCTTTTAAACTAATCATCTAAAAATACCCCTCATGGGTCCTACTACAATACATCTCTCATAGTTCTATTTCTCCAAAATATCTAGTCTATTTGCAAGGTCATCATTTGAAACTTGTTTCTAGTTCCATTTCTATCTCAACAATGTCTGTCCTATTTCATGGCCTTTCTAAGTCAGCATATTTTATCTCAGAGTTGCCATACATATGCACACTATGTGAGCCTTCCATCAGGCTTTGAGAATTCTCTACAAATCCATTTCCCACACTGTTTCATGGTGAAAATGCGTTTCGAGGACAACCAAGAGACAGTGGGCTCTGTAGCAAGTAAACTCAGGATGTATGACAGCATGGTCCATGCCCCACTGCAGACCCACACCTCTGTGGTAGAGACATTGGTTGAGAGTGTCAAGGCTCTCAGAGGTAAAATATGAACAGGAAAAACTCAGGGAGGAATTTAGGGAGAACAATTTCCATATGGCACCAGGGAAAACCAGAGCCCCCAAGATGAGAGTCAGACCCCTCCAAGCCAGAGGGAGTGGATATGCCCCACGAATTGACCTGTGGTACTCCCTACCTGACCACTGAGATGTGGGATGGTGGGACAGGAAACCTCCCTGTGCCCTGGCAGCCCAAGTGCAAGAACTGAAGGACAAGGGAAAAGGGAAGTCAGCGCAGTGCCCGTGTCCCATGGGCAAAGATCCGACCCACTGGAAGGTACCTCCCAGTATTCACAAGAGCAGTGTGAGAGGGGCCCTGCCTTGAGCCAGGTAGTGGCACCAGGGGATGAATTTGTCCACTGGACTGTGTGGATGCTGTGATGGTCTGGCACATCAGACCCACAAGAATACAAGGCTTTGGTTGACACTGGAGCTTAGTGCACTCTTGATGCCATCAGGACATGTGGGGTCCAAAAGTGTCCCCATTTCTGGGGTGACAGGGAGTTCTCAAGAGCTGRTGGTGCCAGAAGCTAAAGGGAGCCTGGGGGGACCTTCAAGCACTGGGATCAGCATCCAGCAAAGGCTACATGGCCAGTCAACACCAGAGTCCCTTCACACTGTGGATGGAGATAAGATCCTGTGGTACATCTGAGAGGTCTGTTTGGATTAACCATGTCTCAGGCAATGGCAAACCTACTTGTGGGATTGTTTCTGCTCAAGGAAGAGGTTGTTCCTGGTGGAGATGCAGAAAGATGGAGAAATACAATGTATCCTTCAAGGGGGTATTACCTTTGGGTGAGCTGTCTGTGACTCTGCACCTGTATCTGTATATATGTATATATATACATACATTCATAAATATGTATAGAATTAGAATATGGTGTGTATGTATATAGTTGAGAAGTCTTAAGTTCTATGTTAGTATGGGAAAAAAAATCAGGGTGGAAATTGTTATGAGTTTAGGGTTCTCAGTGAATTTTTTCCCGTTGTCATCGTGAAAGTGCTGGGGGGGAGGGAGAGGTGACTCCTAGATGGACAGCCAGCGGTCAAGCCACACGGAAAGAGCAGCTGATAGCCCTGGCATTCCAACAGGACAACTTGGAGGGGAACAAAGGCTTTTAGCAGCTTTGCCTTGGGGGCCCTCTCCTGCTCTGGAATCGGGAGCTGTCCGAGGTGCCGCGGGCGGTCTCGCCCTGGGCTTTCTGTGCCGTAGCTCAGCACTGCGATCGAGTTCTGCCTGACCTCCGCCTGACCTCTGCCTGACCCGCCGCCGGCGAGAGGATCCCGCCGGCCGCCCCCACTGACTCAGACTTGGGCAATTTCCGGGACACTGCCCGCGTGGGTTGACAGGGCGAGCACCATCTTCTCTCCCTCCCGTGCCGGCAGCAGCTCAGATCACCCTGGGAAGTTCTGAGCTGGCACTGGACCCCCCCTGCCCCCTGTCAGTGAGTCACCGCAGCCTCTGCCCTGCTGGAGCCGGCAGCGCCCTTTGCCAGCTGGGTCAGAACTGCACCAAAGGGGAACAAAGAGCACTGAGCAGGTGGAAAGCTTCTGTTCTTGTGTTGTTGATTGTTCTGTTCTATTTCTTTTTTAGTAAAGAATGGTTATTCCTCTTTCTGCATTTTTGCCTGAAAGCCCCATAATTTCGAAGGTATTATTTAGAGGGAGGGGTCTTCTTTGATTCCAGGAGGGTTCCTGTGCTCCTTGGAAGACATTTGTCTTAAACCAAGATACCTTGGGACACTGAGCTTGAAGGTTTTCATTTCTCTGGAAAAGAGCCTTCCTTCATGGACAGGAATTGGGCTGAAAGTGGGATTTCCTCTCCTAAAATTATGAATATCTGAGGATTGCTCCTAGACAACAGCTGCCAGGACCGACAGCTCAGCTTGCCTTGGACTCCCAGGGGCTGCCTGTGAGTGTCCCCTAGACACTGGGCTGGAAGCGTTTCCTTCCTGGGGCAGAAATTTGGATTCCATCTCCTAAAAGTGCAAATGTCCGAGGACTGCCCCCAGATGAAAACTGCCAGGAACAATGACTCTGGCTGGCCTTGGGCTCCCGGGGCAAGAAAGTGAAAGTGTTGGGGTGGCACAGGCGGACACCCCATCCCCCAGAGCACCCTCACCCCACCCCCAGCTCCAGCCCTGCCTGGTGCCCCCCTGCCCTCCCCGAACAGCGTCTGATCCCCGGAGCTGCTCTGGAGCCTCCGCCGGCCCTGGGGCTGATGGGGGGCACAGCTGGGGCGGGCGGGACCGGGAGGGTGCACCTGGGACAGAGGGACCAGGATGCGAGGGGGGAGGTGACGGCACGGTGGCGGACCAGGGACCTTGGGGAGGTGCCGGAACGGAGGGAGCGGAATCCTGTGCTCAGAGCCCCGGCGCAGGTCGCGGCTGCCATCGTGCTGCCAGGGCGGGGAGTGTCACATTGGGATGGGACGGACGGTGGCGATGTGTCTGAACCGATGGTGACAGCGCGCCCGAATTCACTGTCGCGATGTGTCGAGACCGACTGTTGCCATGGCAACACCACCAACAGCTCCCGAGGCTCACAGGGCATCCTGGAATGGGCCGGGGAGGAATGGGGATGCTGAGAAGGGAGAATTAAGGGGATGGCAGAGATGGAATTACTGCAGCAAAAGGGAGGGACAGGCTGCCAGAGGAACAGCCCTGCAGGGAGGATGGAGGGGATCGAGGGTCTCCGGAGATTCCCCGGCAGCCCGTGGGGGTTCCCGGGGAGCAGAGACCCCCCTACAGCCCTGCAGGAGCCCCTGGCCGAGCAGGGGATGCCYGAAGGGGGCTGTGAGCCCGTGGGGAGCCCCTGCTGGAGCCATTCCCGAGAGGGGAAGGTATTTTTCAGACGTGTTTCACATCTCATTTTTCAGCTTTTCATGGAGAACAGGTTGTATTAATTTGCCCAAGTCAACTCCCTTTTGCCCCTGATGGTGCTCAGGGACTGATCCCTCCCTGCCCTTCTCCCAGCCCAGGAGCCTTTTGTTCTCTTCACCATGCCCTGTGCAGGTGAGGAGGGGAGGGATGGAGCAGCTTTGGGGACACCTGAAATCCAGACAGGGTCACTCCCCACATCCCCAAAACGGTCCTGGGGCAGAGCCATTGCTCGACATTTCCACACTTTTCCCTCTCATCTGGAAGCCACAACCAGAACTCAAGTATTCTTTCCAGGAGGTTCCAAAGGGCTGCATGTTTGAGACAGGGTCCCAGTCAGGTTGTTGTGCAGATGGGTGTGGAATTTGCAGAATTTCTGGATCTCTCTCAGCCCCTTGCTGAGAGGGACAAAACGATCACCTGCTGCATTTCCAGAGTGGTTCCCTCACAGCTGCCCCTGCAGGGGGGGTTTCCAGCCAGCCCTGCTCTGAAAACCATCAAAGGCCCTCACAGAGCCACTGCTTGGGCTCCCATTGGTTTTTGTGGAACAGTGACATTCCCCTCCAAGAACTGCCATCTCCCAGGACAAGACCCACCCAGCCAGGATGTGGCACCCCTGGGAGAGGATCCCCCCAGGACATGCCACCCCCAGAACAGAGACCCCAACAAAAAAGAAACTCTCTGGATGTGCCCCCCCCAGAAAAGAACTGCATCCCCCCCCTCCGCCCCCCACATCTGACTCACAGCACAAACGGCCTCTTCCTTCTGCTGCAGGAAAGATGAAGTGAAAGTGTTGGTGGGGCACAGCTGGACACCCCCAGCCCCCACAGCAGAGACCTGGAACCTTCTGGGAGCCTCCTGTGGTGCTCCCCCACCCCCCAACCACAAGCATCCAAAGGGCCTGCACTGGACCCTGGGTCTCCCCAAAATCTGATGTACCCAACGAAGGAGCTGTGACTCCCATGCCCACCCAGCCACTGCCCATCCCTGGGACTCCCATTCCATTGGAAACCCAAGCATGGGACCCCAGTTCCTTAGGGTTCCCTGTCCCCGGGATCCCCATCCTGGCACTCTCATTCCTCAGGACCTCCATTGCCCAGGAACCACCTTCCCTTCATCCCATCCCGTGGGCCCCCATTCCCCCAGGACCCCAACTCCTACAGGCCCCCATTTAACTGGCACCTCCATCCCAGGGACCTGCATCCCATGACCCAAAGTCCCTGGCACCCATGATCTCCTAAGAACCCCATTCCTGGGCCCCCCCCCATGGGGACCCCCATTCCCAGGCACCCTGATCCTCTGGGTCCCCCTCCTCAGGATCCCCATTCTCTGAACCCCCATTTCCTTGGGACAACACTCCCAGGACCCCATTGTGGGGCTACCGCATTCCCTGGGACACACATCCTTCACTCCCCACATTCCCTGACTGCCCCAGTCCTGGGAACACCCTGTCCCTCACCGTGTCCCACCCTGCCCCCACAATGTGCCACCAACACGTGGAGAGGAGACGTGACCTCGCTTCCTTCCCCTCTGACCAAAGAGCCACCACCCAGGGGACAGGTGGCCTTGACAGTGTGTGACAGCCAGCCTGGATGGCCGGGGACACTGGGATGGCCGGGAAGGTGGCACTGCTCCTGTGGGGTGAGTGCCCCGGGCACGGGCCTGACACCCCAGGGATGGGCCCTGGTGAGGCAGAGACTGGTGGGGAGGGGGCACAGGGGGGCTGTGGGGTCCCCAGAGGTCCTCAAGGCCAGCAAAACCAGTCCATAGGGGTAAACCCATCAGTGTGACCAGGGTTGTGGGGTGGATATGGGGGAAGGAAGAGCAGACAGGAATTTGGCAGCTGGGTGGTGGGAATGGGATGCAGGGACAGGAATGGAGAGAAGGGGGGGTTGTGAGGAGTGGAATGTGGGGACGTCTCTGTGGGAACAGGAATAGGGGGATAGGGATGTGGGGACAACAATCACCTTGGAGCTGGGGCACCTGTGGGGACAGGTGGAGCTGCACCATGCAGAGGGGCTGTGGGGACAGGTACCATCGGAATGGGATCATAGGCACAGGGCCATGGGGATGTGGCCATGGRGACAGGTGCCACAGGGCTGGTGAGGATGACCTGCGCAAGCATCGAGTGTCTGTGGTGAGGCCATGTCCTGCCTACACCCAGGGTGGCCACACTGTCCCCATCCCCAGGGAATCTGTTCCCAACGGATGTGACTGTGGGCAGCTGTGACACAGACATGTCCCCTGGCCTCACCAGACCTGTTGGGGACTATCCCTAGGCACTTTGCTGCGAAAACCAGTGTCTCAAAGGGGACAGTTTGGGGAGGGTCCCCACACCCCACCCCCATGTGCCACTGTCCCTGCACAGCCACCCCCACCCAGCCCTGTCYCTTCTCCCTTCCAGCCCAGACCCTCGGCCTCGCTGGTGAGTCCTCAGGGGATGCCATGTCCCTGCCCCGCTGTCCCCAGCCCCATGGTGGCCCTGGCAGGCTGGTGTCCCCTGTCACCCACAGGTGCCCAGACCACCCAGCTCCTGGTGGAGCCCCCCTGGAGGCCGGCGGTGCTGTGGGACCGGGTGACACTGACCTGCCAGGGCTCGGGGACCACCGGTGCCACCACCTGGTACAAGGATGGGCAGCGTTGGGGGCAGGAGGGACTCAACAACTTCACTGTCACCAAGAGAGGCATCTACACGTGTGACAGACCCGGCAGTGGGCCCAGCCCCCCCGTGCACGTTGTAAATGGTGAGAAGTCTTTGTGCCCCCACGCTGGCACCTGCGGGAGCCCCGAGAGCTCTGGGTGAGCTCATCTTCATGGGTCACACCCCTCGTGTGACCAGAGCCCGTCCCCTGCACACGGGGACATCCCAGAGCATCACTGGAGCATGCCCTGTACATGCCAGTGCATCCCTGTGCGACGAGACCCCCCTGCTGCAATGGGGAACCCCTGGTTCCTTCTGTTGCTATCGGGACCCTCCTGTCCTACAGCCACCTTAGTGCTGCAGGTGTCGGCGAGGGCGCTGCTGGAGGGGGACTCGTTGACCCTGCGCTGCCGTGTCAGGCAGGAGGTGTGGGACCTTTCAGTGCGCTTCTACCACAATGGGAAGCATCTATGGTGGCACGTCGGCGGGACTGAGCTGTCCTTGCTCACTCTGCAGCTGCACCACAGTGGCCGCTACAGCTGCGGTGCCCGGCCGAGTTCCCAGCCGTGGATGTCACCGTGGTTTGAGTCGCCACCGGTGACTGTGACAGTGCACGGTGAGCASCCCACACCTCACACCTCAGCACCTCCACAGCCCCTCCACAGCGGACTCGGGGTCACGCCCCCCCCCCGTCCCTGAGTGCTCTTTCCCAGAGCTCTTCACRSYGCCGGTGCTGGAGAGTCCCCCCTCAATCTCAGCTGCCTCAGCACCCCCAGCCCCCTGCGGCCCCCAGCCCCCCTCCTGCACCTCTTTTACCGGGATGGGCAGTTGGTGGGGGGCCCGCAGGGGTCCCCACAGCTCCTGGTGCCCACCGTGGGGGTCTCCCACTCGGGGAATTACAGCTGCCAGGTGTAAGGGGAGCCAGGTGCCAGGTGCCCCCCGTGGAGGGGGCCGTGTAGAAGAGCAGCGCCCGGCTCCGCGTCACGGTGCGCAGTGAGTGCGGGGATGGGCACGGGGAGCCCCCACAGCCCTCCCTCCCCGGGTCTCCCAGCCCTCCCTGAAACCTCCCCAGGTCCCTCATCTATTCCCGCACCCCTCCCTGGCTGTCCACACGCCCGCCATCTCTCCCTGGCATTCCACACCCTGGTCCATCCCAGGACCCTTTTCCAGGTCCCTGCTCCATTTTCAGGTCTCTTCTCCTTACCCGGGTCCTTCAAACCTCGCTTCCCACACCCCTCTCTGAGCCTCCCACATCCCTCTCCGAGGTGCCTCTTTCTCTTCCCTGGTCCCGTCTCTCCCTGAGGTCCCTCCATGTTCTCCGAGTCCCTGCACCCCTCCTTGAGTCCCCATCTTTGTCCCTGGGGTATTCCCCATCCCCCTCCTATCCCCCCTCACTTGTCTCTCCCTGCAGGGGTCCCGCTCTCAGGGGTGTCCCTGTGGGCACAGCCCCCCGTAGGACAGGTGGCCCTGGGGGACCACCTGGTGCTGAGCTGCACAGAGGCCGTGGGGACAGGTCCCCTGTCCTTCACCTGGCACCGGGGGGGCTCGGGGGCACTGCTGGGCACCAGCCCCTACCTGGAACTGCGCCATGTTGGGGACAATGACAGTGGCCACTATCACTGCTGGGTCAGCAATGGGGACAGTGTGGCCAAGAGTGTCCCTGTGAATGTCACCGTGCTGGGTGAGCGGGACCCTCGGGTGGGGGGTGACCCCAACCACAGCAGCCCCATCCCACCGGAACAGGTGCCAGCCCTGTCTGTGTCCCCACAGTGCCTGTGGCCAATGCCACCATCACCCCCAGTCCCCTGTCACACCAGGTGCGTGCAGGTGACCCCATGACCCTGCACTGCTCAGTGCAGGTGGGCTCAGCCCCTGTCACCTTCACCTGGCTGCACAACGGCCGGGAGGTGGCCCAGGGTCCCCTCCTGGAGCTTGGGAATGTCAGTGTGGGACATTCGGGCACCTACCAGTGCGTGGCCACCAACCAGCTGGGACAGGACGGGCACCGCGTGTTCCGGGCACTCAGCCCTGAGCTGGCCCTGGAGGTGACACCGCAGGGACACCGGGGTACAGGTAGGGTCACAAGGGGTCACCAGGGGGTGTAGGACTCCTGAGGTGAGCGGTGATCCTGATGTGTCCCCCTCTGTCCTCAGCAGTGGCTGTGAATGTCAGCAGGACCCTCCTGTTCCTGGTTCTGCTCCTGAGTGTCATCGGGGGCTGTCACTGGTGGCACCGCATGGGTGGGTGACAAAGGAGGTTGACTGGGGTCCTACAAGAAGTGGGGGGAAGCCCCACAGATGGGGGGCCATTGGGACATCCCACAAAGCCCCTGACCTGAAGGCAGCTGAGCCCCCAGTGACCTTTGCTTGGGGTGCTCACCTCAAGGTTTGGGGGCATTTTGGAGGGTCCTGGGGTGTCCCAGAAAGATCCTTGAGGAATATTGGGGTGTCACTGGGAGCTCTTGGGGCCTTTAGGGAGGTGTTGGAGAGTCGTGCAGGGATGTTGAAAGGTCTTCTGGGATCCTGGAGGAGTTTGGAGGTTTCCTTGCATTCCATTCTTGGGATTTTTGGGGGCTTGAGGGGTGCTTAGGGACATTGAGAAGAATCAGGGGTCCCGTGGTGGTTCAGGGGTCCTGGGGGGCCTTGGAGTATGTGGGTGGCTCAGGTGTTCTGGGGCTCTCCAGGGGTGGTTTTGGGTGCAGGGGGCCTGGGAGTCCAGTAGAAATCTGTGTCTGGTGGTGGTTCAGGAGTCCAATGGGCATTTAAAGGTCCCAGGTGGCGTTGGGGGCCCAGGGCACCCAACAATCACCCTCTCCCCTTTTTCTTGCAGCTGCCAGGAAATCCCAGGACAGGTGAAGGGGGGGGCTCCAGCCATGGCTCTCCCTCCTCCCCAGACACCCCTCCCACACCCCCTTATCYCTGCAGGGGCCCCCCCAGAGCCCCTGGATGCCCTGGAGGAGGGGGAGGCGCTGGACACCCACATTGTGGGCACCGAGCAGGCAGGGGGTGAGTACAGGGGGGGACATGGACATGTCACCCATGGGTGTCACCCCAAACAAAGTTCCCAGAACCAATGTCTTTTACAGGGTCCCCCCACACTGTCCCTCAGAAGGACCCCCAGGTGACCCACGCAGAGCTGCCAGGACCACATGGGCAACTGCAGGACACCAGTGACATCTATGAGAATGTGCTGTGACACTGGGGGACACTGGGAGTCCCCATCCCATGGCTCCCATGGTTGTCCCTCCTGCCCGGGGTGATGATCATGAGTCCAGGGAGGGGCTGCACAGGGCACCCAGTACTCCCCTTTCCCCCTCCCAGTACACCCATGGCTTCCCACCTCTCCTCCCAGTGCCAGGGGGGCACAGGACCCATTTCCCTGTTATTTGGCCCAAAATGCAGCTTTTTGGTTAAACTGGCAGAAATGGTGTTTCTTTGTTCAGCTCTGTCGGGCTTGAGGAATGGGATTCTCCAATTCTGGGCTGACACTAAAAACCGGGGGCCGCTGCCCCTCCCCCTGCCAGAGGAAGCACAAAAGGCAAAGATCCCAAAGGGCTGAGAGAAGAACAATCTCCTGCAAACAGCAATGAGAGAACACAAACAACAGCAGCAGCAACGAGGTTCAGAATCCAAAGAGTCACAAAAGGAACAATTTCCAGGGAAGAAACCCTGACAAGGAACAAACCCTGGACACTTCCCCCAGCACGTTTCCTCCACCAGAGGAACCTGGCAGGGCTCTGGACCTCCATTGCTCTGATGGCCAAAGAGGCCTTCAGGAGGCTCTGGATTCTCTTCTCCCCTGTCCCAAACCCCTCCTCTGCTGTGTTCCCCACTTGATGATGTCACAAAGGCCCTGTGGGTGCTCAAGAGTCTCCCCCTTTTCCAGGGCAGTCAGGATCAGGCCATGGCAGTTGAATTTTCTCTGTCTCCGCAGCAGCTCTGCCAAAGCCCAACGATGCCCTTTGGGCTCCCTGAAATCCCCTCTCCTGACAGAATCTGGGCCAAGGATTCCTGGAGCCTCGGGGCCAGTCCCAAGGGCCTGTTTGGGCCATTCCCAGCTGGGGTCACTTCATCTCCCAGCTCAGTCCCTCTTGGGATCCCCCTGTCAGGACAGGAAGAGAGATGGATTCTGCCCCTGTGGATCTCGATGGCAGCAGGGGACATTGTGCCCTGGGGTCACCTAAAGCCGTGTGCTCCCGTGGCTCTGCTGTGCCAGGCCATGGATCCACACAGTCTGAGGGATCCCAGTGTCCCTTTGGCCCTTTGGCAGGAGCCAGGGCCCCTCTAGTCCTGGTCATGGCACTCCTTGTTCCCCGTGATTGTGGGAATGACATCCCAGCTCATGGGTTTTCCCTCTCCCAGCTGAGGATGGAGGGATTTTCCCAAGGAAAACACGGGTTTGGGGAACAACTTCCAGGTGTGAGAGAGGAAAGGCAGAGAAGGATGGAATAATGGGAAAAGGGGTGTCACTCCATGGTGTCACTCCCTCTGAAGAAGACAAGGGAGGATCCTTGGGAATCCACAGCCTCACATATGATGAAACATGGGAATGCAGGGCTGGGGGAATACCGGAATATCAGAATATAGAAATATAGGCATATAAGTCTGTTAAATGCAGGGGTACAGGGCAATTGGAATACAGGAATATTGAAATATAGGAATGCTGAAATTTGGGAATATTGAAATATGGGAATACAGAGCAACGGAATACAGGAATATTGAAAATTAGGAACATTGAAACATAGGATTATTGAAATATAGGAATACAGGACTATTGGAGGACTGAAATGCAGGAATATTGAAATGTAGGAATACAGGGCTACTACAATACTGAAATACAGGAATACAAGGCTGTTGGAATGTTGGGATACAGGAATATGTTAAGAGCCAACCTGGAAGCCCTACAGGACACAGGGACAAATTAAAGCCACTTCTCCCAGGAAATAAGTGGATAATCCAAGAGGAAATTCCCAGTCCTTCTAGCTCCCATAGGGATACCAGGGATTGGGAGACCACAAGCAAACCCCCATCATTAACCATCATTAACACCAGGGCTTAATTATTTCACACACCATGCCCCAGTCCTCACCTGGCAGCAGCCACTGAATCCCAAAATTTCAGCACCAAGCTCCAAACCTCTCTCTGATCCCAAATCCAGCATTTTAAATGCTCAAAAATGAGGGAAAATTTCATCCCAACGCCCACAAAACCCCTCTCTGATCCCAAATCCAGCATTTTAAATGCTCAAAAATGAGGGAAAATTTCATCCCAACGCCCACAAAACCCTCCCCCCTTGGCCTGGGAATGCTGCTTCCTCAACTGGATCATCGAAGTGCAGAATTCCCCCCACTCTCAGCTTCTCTCGCACAGAAAAGTCAAAGAGTCGGGAATTTGGGTCAGCTGGGACAAAGCCAAATCCCAGCTGGGATTTCAGCAGGATTCACCCACCACAGGCAGGTCCCGACAGCTCCTCACACCCTCTGGAGTTCCAGAGCTGGCAGCAAAACATTCCTGCAGCTTGGAAATCCCTGGAATTAATCCATAATCAGACTCTGCCAACCCAGAGCAAAGTGCAACAGCAGGAGGATCCAGAGGGATCCCTGAAAACCAACCCCCACGCTGGAATTTGAGGGATTTCAGCCCAAGAACAGCCACACAGTTTAAGAATTTTTGGTTTTGACGGGGAAGATGAGTTTCCACACAGCATGAAGATTCCCCTGGGAAGGTGTTTTCTGGGTCAAAGTTACAATTTGGGGTGTCAAAATGCAGCAGATGGAGAACACAAGATCCAGGAACTGGGAGGAAGCATCTCCATGTTGAAACCCAAGGGTTTTATCCCTAAAAATGCCCCCTGCCCTTCCTAGGAGAGTCTCCACTTGAAATCCAAGGGTTTTATCCCTAAAAATACCCCTCTGACCTCCCCAGCAGGGCCCCCATGTTGAAGTCCAAGGATTCCCCCTCTAGAGACTCCTGTAAAATCCCCCAAAATCCCTAATGAGGGGTGGGAGGCTCAGTCCGCCCTGTTTGAGATCACCCAACTCCCAGTGAGGCTCAGCCCCCTCAGGACCCCCAAAATTCCCAGTGAGGAGTGGGGGGGCTCGGTCTGGGCTCACCCTCCTCAGGACGCCCAATCCCGCACCTTCTTACCCTCCCAAAGTCCCCAGCAAGGCTGGGGGTCTCATCCCCCTGTCACCACACCCTCACCAAGGGACCCTCAGAGCCCCTCAGGACACCCCAAATTTCCAGCACGGGGTGGGAGTCTCAACCCCCCTCATGACACCCTCAACAAGGGACGCCCCCCCTCCCCAAACCCCACCACGGGCTCATCTCCCCGATCCAAATAAATTCACTTAGCTGTTAAATCATCCCTTTATTCCGATCTCGGGAACGTGCTGGGGGTGTCCCTCCACGAACACGTTCCATCAGGCATCGTTCGCTCGGGTTTGTAGACATTGCGATAGTCAAACTGTGATAGCCAAATTGTGAGAGCCGAAAGACTTCCCAAACCTCTTCCAAAAGCCCCTCCCCATTTTGCACACAGTGAGTTACGTCACTCAGAATTTCTTGGATTTTTTTTTTTTAAAACCAGGCCCTTTATGTTTTCCGTGGAGTAAGATTGCCACCTGCCGTTCAATATTCTGAACCACAGCGCTTATTTTGGGTGTTTTCGGGGTGCTTACCTCGATTTTATACGATTCCATCGTCATCACGCCCTTTGGCCGAACCTTGACGGTGGCAGGTTTGAGTTCCTGCACAATCCACCTGTGTGGCTTTGTCTATTCCTTGTTCTGGTACCGGAGGTGAGACCTAGGACTCTTTCATATCTATTTAGTGTTTTGAAGGCCTTAGGTCATCGTAATCAAGCCACAGCTGGCGAGTTTTGCTCATTTTCCCAGTCCCTCATTCTCAATGTTCCATTACAAGCTAGCGATCTAAACAGCAATTAAAGCTACAACTGTCCGTTGCATGATAAAACTAAATTATACACTGAAAGCTACAAAGTTGAAGCAAAATCAAGTAAAACTAAAAATGTAAAATGAAAGTTAAAAAGCTTAGGCAAACTACAAAAAGAAAGTACTAAACTAGGCAAAAATAGAAGATTCTTTGTTTGGCTCCTTTCATTCCCCTCACAACACCCTCACCAAACGACCCTCAGAGCCCCCCTCAGAGCAACCAAGCCCGCGTCGGCCGCCGTAGGGACATGCCCCCTCCGGGCCGCGGGGTGCGCTGGGAAATGGAGTCCGCAATGCGGCCGGGGGCCGTGAGCTTGCGCGGGGCCGCGGGGAGTGATGGGAAATGTAGTCCGAGGGAGGGTCGGCGCGTGTGCTGGCGGCGCGGGAACAGTGTGTTGCCGTGGGAACGGGGCCTGTTGTCATGGACTGGGGRGGATGTTGTTGCCATGAGCCTCATGGTCATTCCCAGACGTCCAGGRATCTCCGGGGTCCAGAGGTCCACAGATTACAGTGCCAGGGTCAGGAAGTCTGTAGGTTTCAGGGGTCTCTGGGGATCATGACCCTCATGATCATTCCCAGAGGCTCCAGGGGTCTTGGGGGTCCAGAGGTGTCACTTCTAGAGCCGGGGGTTCACAGGGATCAGGGCTCCAGGGGTCTTGGGGGTCCAGAG
>QVAJ01000825.1:12452-33842 GCA_003546035.1 Mixornis gularis | reverse complement strand
CAGCTGGGCTGTGCGTGGTGCTGCTGGTGGAGGAGACCCCTCACAAACCCCGCAGCCCCCCAAACCCTCACAAGGTTTTCAGGGGGTGGGGAGCAAAGCTGCTCCATCCATCCCTCGGTGCCCTCCAAGCAGAGGCCACACTCTGCGGCGCTGCCTTTCCACCGTTCTTTACAGGGCTTATCGCAGCCCCCTCCTCCTCACCCTCGGGGCATCTCCCCGAAATCTGAACCCTCAGGGCATTTTAAAAAAAAACCTCCGAGTCATCTTTGCCGGGAAGGCGGCGGGCCCGGCCGGCCCCGCTGCTGTGACCCCGCATATCCGCATCATGTGATGCTCGCCATCCCTTCCCGAGCCCTTCCCGCCGCCTTCCCTCCCCATCCCCGCCGCTGAGCCGCGCTAAGCTCGGCCTCCTGCACGGCCCCATCCCTTTCCCCGCTCGGATCAGGCCGTGCCCGGGCTGACGCTGATGGGAGCACCGCGGCACAAACCCCCCCCAAACCCCCAAACCCGGCCGGCGCCCCCCGCCTCACCGAACGCGCAGCACGGGGATCTGTCTCTCCATAGCAGAAAGAGATGGAGCCGCTAATTTAGGGAGGGGAAAAGCCCTTTTTTGGCTTTTGAGGCAGCTCCCGGCGCTGCCTCGGTGCCCACGGCGGGACCGGGAACCGGCGGAGGAGCTGTTGGATCCCCCCGGGCCGGGAGCTGCGAGCAGCCGAGCCGCAGAGCCTGGAGCTTTTTCTGCTTCTTGGAGTGGGTCACGGGGAAGGAACACGTAAAGCTTGTTTGCCAGCCGCATGATTTGGCTTATTTGCTCTTTTCTAGCAGGTGCTTAATTGTGGCAGAAAGGGTTCCCGGCAGCTTTTTCCGGCCGGCCAAATTCCCCGCCTGCCCCTTTGGCAGCCAGGCAAAACAAAAGCACGATTGTGGCTGGCAGGAGGATTTCTGCGGCTGCGGAGCTCGCACGGGCCTCCTTCCCAGGAGGAAAGATTTCCCGGGAGGAGATTGGGCTGGGGGGGGATGGAGGCAGCGGGGTGGGCACGGGGCAGGGGGACAAGGGGTCGGGAGCAGCTCTGGGTGCTGCTCACAGCCCCTCTCCTCTGGGGGAGGAGGAATAAAGTGTCAGCTGGCTGTTCCCTTTGGGCTGTGGCACGGCTTGGCATGGTATGGCATGGCACAGCATGGGATGGCACAGCTTGGCATGGCATGGCACAGCCACCCAGTGACATTCCCCTCCCTCAGCACCACCATCTCCAGCAGGGATGTCATTAAAAGGGTTTTTTTGCTCCCATCTCTCCAGTTTAAGCCTCTTGAGCCTGTCCCCAAAGAATTCCATCTGTCCAGGTGATCACCCTGACTCCCAGGCAGAGAGCTCCACGCCCAAGGCTGAGCTCTGGGGGTCACACCAAGCCCCCTTTTCACCCCCCCAGAGCATCCTGCTCCCTCAGTTTCCCACTCCCCAGGCAGGAATGAAGAAGCCCTCGGGATATCAGAGATATGAGCGGACATTGCTCCAGCCCCAGTAAAATTTATGACTCTGCAGTTTAAAGCCAGGGGCGTTTCCACCCCTCCCTGGTGCTGTCAGGACCCTGCCCAGCCTGCCTGGAGACAGGATTCAGCAATCCAAACCCAAACCCATTTTCCTTATGCTCCTTGGATGCTCTGGAATCGCTGCAGCTTTCCTGGCTCTGCCCCCCAAATCCAGCATCATCCACCTTGCAAAGGGCTGAAAGGCTGGCACGGACCAGGGCAACGCATCCCTGGCTGGAAAAACCAGATTTGAGATAGGGAAACACCCCGAAACCTCCAGACACACATTCCTAAATCCCCCAGAGCTGTGCCCCTGCCTTTGCCTTGCTCTGCTGGGAGTTTTCCACCTCATCCCTGGGGAACGGAGGCGTTGCTGTGGCGTGGGTGGGATGGGAGCAAAGAGCAAAGTCCCTGGAGAAAGTGGCCGGAGGAGAAGTGCCAGGAGCAGGGGCAGGAGGTACTTACAGGCTGCGAGCCATGGCTGTCATCTTCCCAGCAGGGCTGCCCTTCCCTGGGCTTTCCATCGCTTTCTCTTGGCAGGCTCTGCGAGGAGAGGGCGCAGGGTGAGACATTTTGGGGTGAGATCAGCCCTGAGATCACAGACACATCCCAAAGCCACCCCCCTCCCCACTCGGTGTCACCTCCCCACCCTGGGGATGGAAAAGTTTTGGGAAAGCGAGTCCTAGGCTGTGTCCTGGTGTGGGGACAGAGCTGTCCCTTGTCTCCCTGTTGTCCCCACGTCTCGCTGCCAGCTCTGCCCTCCTCATGCCACTCATGAAATCAGCCAAAATCAATCCATGGAGCACACACAGACCTGTCCCCTTCACAGTGACAACCTTCCCTCAGCCCTCAGCCCCAGCAAAGCTCTCCCAGCTCCCAGCCCCTCTCCAAGCACCTCACCCTGGGGCTAAGAGCCTTCCCTGTGGATCTGAGCCCCCCGGGCAGTGCCTGGCTCCTGGGGTGGCCAGCAGGTCACCGAGTCCCCTGCCATGGTGGCTTTGACCAAAGCTCTGGAGCGAGGCAGGGCACGGGGCTGTCCCTCCTTCCCCTGCACACGTCAGGAGCAGAGTCCAGCCCGGGATTTGCTCCTGGCAGAGGCAGCAGAGTCCTGGCTCCTGGCAGGGAGCGGGTTCCAGGCACCCACCACGGTGCTGGATCCATCCATGGATTCACCAGGAAGAGCAGCAAAGGTCACCCCTCCCTTCTGCTCCTCTGAAAATTCCCAATCCTGCAGGTTTGATTCCTGAGTCAGGGGTCTCCTTGCTCAGCAGAGCTGCTCCAAGCACCCCATGGGCCCCCCAACCCCATCAGCAGCCTGGGAGGGAGGTGGCAGCTCCGAAAAAAAAGTGGCATTTACAGGCTCAATATCCAACTGGAGCCGGGAGAAATCTTCAACCAGAACTTTGCAAAAATGGCAAGACCCAACCTTGATGGAGGAACAAAAGGACGCAGTGGGATGTGCCACCACTCTGGTGGGGAGCAGAGCCTGGGAAACAGCTGATATCAGAAGGAAATGTCTAAAACAAGCAAAAAAAAGCACATTTTTGCACCTTTCAACCCCTGCCCTGCCAAACCCTCTGCGAGCCAGGATTTTGGGGGGCTCTGGAAATTTCCCTGTGTGCAGGAATTCTCTGCCCAAGCTGGATTCCATCTCCCAGCCCTGGAATCAGCCACCTGACAGCTCACCCTGCCATGGATACTGCTGCAGAATCCCAGGGATTCATCGCTCAGCTCATAAATATTTAAACCCAGAAGGAGCCGTGTACTCCTGGTAAAACACAACTCCTTCCCCAAGCCCAGCCTCCCTTCGCCCCAGCGCTGAGCTAATGAACATTTGGGGCTCTCCAGACGGATCTTTCGCAGCTAAAAAAACCAGGTCAGGGCGAAATTCAAGGTCTTGATCCATCCCTTTGCAGGATTTCTGCACCCTCCAGCTGGGATATATTGAATTTACCACCCTGAAGGGAGCAGAAAAAGCTTCTGGGATGGAATCACAGCCCAGGCTGAGCTTCCAGCTGCTGGTTGCTGACAGCCCAGGCAGATTTTGGGGGACAAGGCCAGCCCCAAACCCTGAGAGAAGCTGCAGCTGCAGCCTGGAGCACTGACAGG
Source organism: Mixornis gularis (assembly GCA_003546035.1). Classification (NCBI taxonomy): domain Eukaryota; kingdom Metazoa; phylum Chordata; class Aves; order Passeriformes; family Timaliidae; genus Mixornis; species Mixornis gularis. Next base: position 30,206 of record QVAJ01000825.1, on the reverse strand, counting down.
CTCCCGCCGGCTGCTCCAGGCAGGATTCACAGTTTCGTTCAGCATTAAGAGCTGCTGACGCCTCGTGAAAAAACTGTGAAAAGCTTCTATTTTTGGGGAAAGTTCCTCTTATAACGGCGCATCCTGTGGCTTCTCTGTTTCCCTTTTTCTCCCGGTTTCTCTCTTGCTACGGGGAGCAGTGCAGAAAATAGGAGGATAATGTTGTCAACCAGCCTGGGCTCTTGGTCAGGAAAGGGAAAATAACCCTCGGAGCCACCCCCAGCCAAGGAATTCATTCTCATGCCACACCCGGGTGGGGGCCTGGGGCGAGAAGGGAGAAATTGGGACCCTCCTGGGATTTGTTTCTGGGCATGGAGCTTTGGGGGGACTTGGTGGGGGGCTGGATATTTCCTAATGAGGGGAAAAATGCTGGTTTTGTTGGGTTTAGACCTTTCCCTGCAGTGTCAAGATCTTTCCTGGACTCTGCTCCCAGCCAGTGTGGTGACACCCTTGGTGCCATCATCTCCCTTTGCCCTCACTGTTCCCCCATTAAAAAAAACTCAAATAAACAAAAAATTAAAACATCAAAGAAGCAGGAGTCTGTCTCCAAGCAACTGTCTCCAAGTAGGGATGGAGAGCAGAGAAGGAGAAGCAGCAGCCTTGAGTGGGGAGAAAACTTCTGGAGATCCCAGAGCCGGGAGAGGGAGGGAGGGAAGAGCAGGAAAAGAAGGTTGGGAGGGTTGTCTCCACAGGCTCTGGGAGCCGGCAGGAGCCCCGGGGCAGCAGAATCTCCCTCTTGCCTCATCCCAGCGGCCTCGCCTGTGCCCTGGCTTGTGAAACAACCGCGGCTCCCCAGAGATATTTTCTACCCCAAGGGCGAAGGAAGCGGCGGCAGCAGCAGCGCTGCCTCCCTCGCCGCCCCGCAGGGAGGTGACACCGGCCTGGCCATGCTGGTGACCTGCCTGGAGCCACCAGCAGATGATGACCTGCCTGGAGCCACCAGCAGCCCCGGCTGAAACAGGAGCAGCTCCCGGGAAGAGCCGCCGGTTTCATCCTGGCCGTTCCCGTGCAAGAGCGGGGTGAAATTCCATGCTGGAAAACTCACTGCTCGTTCATCTCGGGTTCTGCTCGCACGTGGCTGTGCCTGAGCAGCCTCTTCTCTGCCCTGAGGGCCACCAAGGCACCCCACGGGTCCCACAGCCTGATTCTCGACAGCTCCAAGGGGTGGTGAGGGAACGAGGAGCTGTCGAGAGGGGCTGCATTGCCCTGGGCGCTGGGAAAAGCCTCGGGGGCTCTTGGAGCTGTTCCTGGGGCAGCATCCAGCACAATTCTCACATTTCCCAACCCTCAGAGCCTTTGCATGGCCCCACAAATCCCCGGGAGAGAAACCCTCAGCCTGTCCATGCCCATTCCCACTCCCTGCGGGAATTGGGGATAATTTACTCCGGGCGTGGTTGGTTACCTGAGTGCAGCAGCCCCGCTCTGTCCCGCTGCTCTTCCCTCCTGTCCCGCACACAATTCTCACATTTCCCAACCCTCAAAGCCTTTATATCGCCTCACGAATCCCCGGCGGGGAAACCCTCAGCCCATTCCCACTCCCCGGGGGAAATGGGGATGATTTGCTCCGGGCGTGGTTGGTTACCTGAGCTCAGCAGCCCCGCTCTGTCCCGCGGTTCTTCCCTCCTGTCCCGCGGTTCTTCCCTCTCTTCCCTCCTCTGCCTTCCCTTTCCAGGTGCAAACTGGTCTGGACAGGCAGGACCCATTTTTATACGCTGGCCCATGTGATCTAAACAAATGCCCTAGGGATGAGTTTTTGTACTGACACAGCTCAAGGGGCTGGGACTAAAAAACCTGTTGGACCACAATCCCAACTCAACCGACAGGAATTTTCCACTCCGGGCCGTTCAGGCCGGCTCTGGGTGCGCCGGGGCCGCGTCTCCTTGCTCTCCCCCCCAAAATAATCCCATTTCCCTGCACTTCCTAAATCTTTCAGACTCGTTCCTAAATATTTCCTCCACTGCAGCTGGAGAAAACGAACCATGGGATTGTTCTGGGATGGAGGAAGGGATGGATGGGAAGAGTGAAGGGACATGTTTGAGGCAGTGATTGCACCTAAATTCTGCAAGTATTTTCTTTTTTTTTCCCATGATCTGTGGGGGGGGAAAAAAACCCAAACCAACCCCACCCTCCAAAAAACCCCAAAACCAACTAACCAAATAAAAACCACCCCAAACAACAAACAAACAAACCCCAAACAAAACCAAAACAAGACAAAACAAGACAAACAAAAAAAACCCCACGAACAAACAAAACAGCAGGAGATGCCGGCCAGGGTGAGAAATGGGGAGAATCCTTTTTCTCTTGGAAAATGAAATTCCTGAAGTCCTTGAGGCCTGGGAATAGCACTCGTGCACAGGCTGGAAGGTGATTTTAGGAGCTGCCCAGCCTGAGGGTCCTGCACTGGGAAGAAAGCAGGACCCAGGTCAGGCTGGGTGACCAGAAATGCCCGGGATGGGAACTGGAAATTGGAAATGGGAATTGGAATTCCAATTGGAATTAGAAAAGAGAGGGTGAGCCCTGGATCCGTGAGTCAATGGGAACCGGGGAAATGTCCACGGGCCACGGAAAGGAGCCACGAGCCGTGAGTCAGAGGTGACTCCGTGGGAAAGGAGGGAAGCGATGGGATAATGGGGCGGGAGGAGCCCCTGGAGCAGAGCACGTTCCTCTCGGGCTGTTCCCTTCGGAGAACGCTGCCAGCGGCTGCCGCTGGAGCTGATCCCGATGGATTCGATAAGAGCAGGAACGTGCAGCTCGGCACACACGGGGCCAGCCCAGCTCTTGGCCTCTCCTCCACCCCGGGGTGCCCCAGCACCTCCGGGATGTTCTGTCCTCCCTTTGCTCCAGCCTGCCTGAGGGAGGGCACTCAGGGGGATTTTTCCACCCTAATTTGGTGGTGGGTGTTAAAAGGCTCCTGGTTTTGTTGGGTCAAGGAGCAAGGGAGACATTCCCAGCCTGGAGCAAGGGCGAGTTTGCAGCATCATCTTGTAGCATCTGAGAATAGACTTAATCTCATCCAAATTGTTCCAAATTGAAGCTCGACACAGGAGGCCAGCCCAGCTCTTGGCCTCTCCTCCACCTTGGGCACTGAGCAGGGGCTCTCCAGCACCTCTGGGATGTTCTGTCCTCCCTTTGCTCTGGCCTGGCTGAGGGAGGGCACTCAGGGGGATTTTTCCACCCTAATTTGGTGGTGGGTGTTAAAAGGCTCCTGGTTTTGTTGGGTCACAGAGCAAGGGCACTCAGGGGGATTTTTCCCCCTAATTTGGTGGTGGGTGTTAAAAAGCTCCTGGTTTTGTTGGGTCACAGAGCAAGGGAGATGTTCCCAGCCTGGAGCAAGGGCGGGTTTGCAGCATCGTCTTGGAACATCTGAGAATAGACTTAATCTCATCCAAATTGTTCCAAATTGAAGCTCGACACACGAGGCCAGCCCAGCTCTTGGCCTCTCCTCCACCCCAGCACCTCTGGGATGTTCTGTCCTCCCTTTGCTCCGGCCTGGCTGAGGGAGGGCACTCAGGGGGATTTTTCCCCCTAATTTGGTGGTGAGTGTTAAAAAGCTCCTGGTTTTGTTGGGTCAAGGAGCAAGGGAGATGTTCCCAGCCCAGAGCAAGGGCGGGTTCGCAGCATCATCTTGTAGCATCGGAAAATAGTCCTAATCTCATCCAAATTGTTCTAAAATTATCACCTCGGGGGGGATCTCAGCCCTGCTGAGGTGCTGGGGGTCTGCCAGAGCTGGCACAGGCTCTGACCTGCCCCTGAAAGAGGAAAAGGGGGGCCTGGCTGGCTGCCTTGGGGACCCCAGGCTGTTTTCTGTCACTTTGCAGCTGTGGGGTTTTTTGGGGTGACTCTGTGACCCTGTTGGCGTGAGGAACTGTAAATAGGAGAGGTTTTGGGTCCCCTTCAGAGCCAGAGTGCCAAGGGGCTACGAAAAAACACCTGGGCAGGGGAGAAGCTGGGAAATGTTCTGGAAAAGATGTTTATGTTGAAGGGTTCCCCCCAAATATGGGAAGTGCCCTCACCTCCTCCTAGCCCCCCAAACTGGTTTTGGGGGGACTGTGAGGGGGTTCAGGGCTCCCCAGGAAAGCAGCACCGCTGGGACTCGGCTGTGAGCTCATTAAAGCTCTACCTGCCCCTGCTGCAAACCAGTTAAACCCATTTAGGGAAGGGTTAAGCCAGTTCACTGTGATTTGGGAGCCTATTGAAGCAAAGGTTAATCTGGTATAAAGTGCATCAACATCGGGGGATTTGAACCAGTTTAACTCTTCCAGCTCCAGGTTTTCCCTTGGAGGATTTCGGGAAGGGTCCAGCCTTGTGCTCCCTTTTCATCCTAGGCTGCGGAGAGCCTCGGGAAGAGGGAGAAAATAAACCAGGGACTGAAGGGAAGAGCCTGGTGCAGGCCTGAATATGAAAGGCTGCTATTTATAATTTATAATTTATCATTTATAGCCCATCCCTGCCCAGCCAGCCAGGATTCCACACGGTGCCCAGCTGGCCCAGGCTGGGCAGTGGAACCCTCCCAGTCCATCCCAGCTCACCCGGGAGCCTCGTGGGACCGGGCTGAGCCCGAGCTGAGTCAGAGCAGAGGATGCTCCTTCCTCTCATCCCGGCTCCTCCTTATCCCGCTGCCCCAGGGCTTTCCCACGAGCCTCATCCAGCCGGGCCGTGGGACCGGGGAGAGGTGTTTGTTTATATTCCACCGTCATCCCTGCAGGGCTGTAATCACAATTAGAGCCTCCACGAGGCACGGGGCAGAGATTGAGCTCCTTTTCCAAGGCCGCCGTGCCCAGGAGAGTGGGAGGGGGAAAAAGGGAAAAAGTGGAAATGTTTCCATCACCGCATCCCTGCGCCCACACGGCATCGCTGGGAGCGCGGCGAGGTTGGCAGAGGTCACACCTGAGGTTGGCAGAGGTCACACCTGAGGGTTTCTCAACCCTTCCCCTCCACGCTGCTGTCGCGTGTCGGTGTTGCAGCAATTCCCTGCTGAGCCTTTTCCCGTTTCCAGGAGCCGGGAGTGCTTTAATGCAGGAATTCCAGCCAGGAACTTCCAGAGCAGCTCCTCAGAGGGCATGGAGGGATGGGAACAGGGATTGGATGGGGCAACAGCAATTCCTTGTGCCTTTTCCGGGTTTTGGGAGTGCTTAATGCAGGAATTCCAGCCAGGAATTTCCAGAGCAGCTCCTCAGCGGGGATGGAGGGATGGGAACGGGATTGGATGGGGCAGCAGCAATTCCTTGTGCCTTTTCCCCTTTTCCAGGAGCTGGGAGTGCTTAATGCAGGAATTCCAGCCAGGAATTTCCAGAGCAGCTCCTCAGCGGGGATGGAGGGATGGGAACAGGGATTGGATGGGGCAACAGCAATTCCTTGTGCCTTTTCCGGGTTTTGGGAGTGCTTAATGCAGGAATTCCAGCCAGGAATTTCCAGAGCAGCTCCTCAGCGGGGATGGAGGGATGGGAACGGGATTGGATGGGGCAGCAGCAATTCCTTGTGCCTTTTCCCCTTTTCCAGGAGCTGATGCAGGAATTCCAGCCAGGAATTTCCAGATCCTCGGTGGGGCTCAGCGGGGATGGAGGGATGGGAAAGGGGATTGGATGGGGCAGCAGCAATTCCTTGTCCCTTTTCCCCAGCCTCCAGGAGCCGGGAGTGCTTTAATGCAAGAATTCCAGCCAGGAATTTCCAGAGGAGCTCAGCAGCTCCTCGGTGGGGCTCAGCGGGGATGGAAGGACGGGAAGGGGATTGAATGGAGCAACAGCAATTCCTTGTGCCTTTCCTCCCCCAGTTTCCAGGAGCTGGGAGTGCTTTAATGCAGGAATTCCAGCCAGGAATTTCCAGAGCAGCTCCTCGGTGGGGCTCAGCGGGGATGGAGGGATGGGAAGGGGTTGGATGGGGCAGCAGCTGGAGAGGAGCGGGCTGGGCTGGGTTGACGCTGCCAGGCTGCGGAGCTGCTGCTGGAGGAGCAGGAGGAGGAGGAGGAGGAGGAGGAGGAGGAGGAGAAGCGGCTCCCGCGCCGCTCTGCGCTGCCTTGTGACTGCGAAATGAATGTGCTTTATATAGGCCGAGTGAAAACATTCTGCCCGAAATAGAAACCCTTTCCCCAGAAAGCGCCGCAGCTCCGGCAGGAGCAGTCACAAGGTACCTGCCCAGGCACCGAGGGCCGTGCCAGGTGTGCCTGTGCCCTGCTGCACATCCCGCCTTGTCCCCAAGGTCACCTCCCCTCCCTCCCCCGGGGCTGCAGCTTCAGCCCCCGACCCCTCCCCGACCGTGCCGGAGCAGTTCAGGGATGGGGATTGGGATTGGGATGGGGGGAAAGGGGGTGGGTGGCTGCGTCCCCCAAATCCTGTGACCCCCAGGGGTGCTGCAGGGGGTGGGATTGGGTAAAATGGGATTGGGATGATTCCTGCTCGTGCTGCTGCTGGAGCTGAGGTTTGGGATGGGAAGGGGGTGGAAGGAGAGGGAATAGGGTGGCTCTGGGGGCTGCTGCCAGGCTCGGGGGGGCTGGCTCAGCTGCGCGCTTTTCCCTGGAGAATCTCGGGTATTCCCCTTGTCCTGATTGCTGCTGGAACACCCAGAGGGGCTGGGGGTGATGCCGGGGAAGGTTTTGGGGGTCACAGCAACCCCCAGGGCTGCTCTGCTGCTGTGTTTGTGCCCCACTGGCAGCTCCTCCTGTCGGGATCCGTGCAGGAGCCGAAACGCTGCAGCTCCAAAGGCAAAAATCATCGCGGATCCTTTCCCTGATCCCACAGAGATTCCTGTAGGTCCAACCCCCCTTTTGGGGGCTCCGACCTGTCCCCTGCGGTCACTCGTGACCTTCCCAGCTCTGCTGGTGCCGGGGTTTAATCCAGCCACAGCTGCCGGCCAGGAAAATGGGCCAGGAGAGGGCGAGAGTTCAGCGCTGGAGCTTTGGCAGGTATAAAGGGAAAAGCCAGAAATCCTCCCCCTACTAATCTCAGGCTGCACCAGGGATCTGCATTCGCTGTTTAAAGCTCTGCCCTTCCAGCCTGCGGCTCACAGGAGGAGTTTGGGGAGATAAATTCAACCCCCTTCAATCCAGATTTTGCTCCAGCATCTCCTTAATGCCGGAGAAACCCAAAAATCCAGGCTCAGCCCTTGAACTCTCGCCTTTCCCCATGTGGGGTCTTTAACCCCTGACCCCAACTGCGGCTCTAGACAGACCCAGGGCGACTCCCAAGCCCAATAAATCTGTCACATCCCTGAAATCCACTTAAAAAAAATTCCCCAAGGAGCAGAGCCAGCCCAGCAGATCGGTTCAGATGCAAATTTATGGTTTGTCCGGGGCCCCGAGTGGGGTTTTTGATTCACAAAGTTCTTCCCAGATGCAAATTTACGGCCTGTCTGGGGCTGAGTGGGGTTTTTGATTCACAAAATTCTCCCCAAGGGCTCGGCAGGGACAAGGTGAAGGCGACCTTGGCTTGGAGTTCTCGGCCAGGGAAGGAGGGAAACGTGAGGACAACCCATGGAAAAGGGAGATAAGGAGCCAGGGCACAGCTGGAGCTGCTGAATGGGCACAGAGGATGTGGGTTCTGTTTCCTTTTCTGATTGCTGAGGAATTAAAGGGCTGCAAAAATGAGCTTCCTGCAAGGCTAAAATCGAGGGAATTCCCCCGGCCACCGAGGCTCTGCCAAGTGCTTGGTATCAGCAGTGTAAATATATTTTTTTAGCGATTTTTCAGCCTGTAGGTGTTGGGTTTTTTTGAGTTGTTCACGGGCTTTGCTCGCTGGACTCTGGGGGAAACTGAGGCACGGAGGAAACATTCGGATTTCTTCCCAAATCAGAGGAAAATCTTGGATTATTGAAGGAAGAGCTGGGCTGATACTTGTGGGCTTTGTTGGTAGTGCAAGGAGCGTTTTTTATTGCTCAGAAATACTTTTTTCTCGTGGAAAGCAGAATAAATGTTTGTTTTCCAGAGCCTGGGGAGGAAGGGTTTGAGCTTTTAACGGCTTCAGTGGTGACTTAAAAATTTTGAAATTGGGAGCAAAAAAAAAATAAAACCCCATGGCTTCCTGAGGGATTGGGGACAGCGGGGCTCAGTGTCACCTCCCTGTCCCTGCAGGCCATTCACMCCTGGGCACCGACCTTGTTGGTAGTGCAAGGAGCGTTTTATTGCTTTTTTCTCGTGGAAAGCAGAATAAATCTTTGTTTTCCAGAGCTTGGGGAGGAAGGGTTTGAGCTTTTAACGGCTTCAGTGGTGACTTAAAAATTTTGAAATTGGGAGAAAAAAAAAAAACAACAAAAAAACAACCCACGGCTTCCTGGGGGACTGGGGACAGCGGGGCTCAGTGTCACCTCCCTGTCCCTGCAGGCCATTCACCCCTGGGCACTGACCTTGTTGGTAGTGCAAGGAGCGTTTTATTGCTTTTTTCTCGTGGAAAGCAGAATAAATCTTTGTTTTCCAGAGCTTGGGGAGGAAGGGGTTGAGCCTTTAACGGCTTCAGTGGTGACTTAAAAATTTTAAAATTGGGAGGGGAAAAAAAAATAAAACCCCACAGCTTCCTGGGGGATTGGGGGCAGGGGGGCTAGGTGTCACCTCCCTGTCCCTGCAGGCCATTCACACCTGGGCACAGCGAAACGGGATTGAGAACAAGCTGAAAATCCCAAGAAAAAGGCAAAATAACCATTTTGCGGAGCAGGGAGATGAATTAAACCCCGAGGTGGGCGCTGGTTTATCTGGATTATCAACAGGAAGGCGGCTCCGGGAGCGGGGCTGGGAGGAGGAAGTTCCAAACAATGCTTTCCTGAGAAATAAAAACAAGATTTAAATTATTTCAGAGTGAAACTCCGCTGGGGAAGTGACGGTTCTGCATTAAACCAGGAGCTGGAGGCTTTGCACGTGTGGGGGAGCTCTGAGAGCTCAGCTGATGGTCATGGGGAGCCTCGAAAATTTCCTATTTTTCATCCTAAAGCTCCCCTAAAAAAACATTTTGGCCCCTTGGCAGCGCTGGTGGAGTGCCCGGGTGGGATGTGCTGGGGATTTTTGCCTCCTCTGCCCCTTCCTTTCCCTCTCAAAACCCCATTTGTGGCCCCAAGGCTCAGCCCAGGTGGAACTGGGCTCCCAGCTTGGGTGATTTTGGCTTTCAGAGGCGTTTTGTTGCTGTTAAAACAAACCCCAGACTTCTCCCTCCCTTCCCTGGTTTTTATTAAGAGCTTTTTAATCACTGATATGAACAGGAAAATCGTTTCCTCACCTGCCTCTCGGTTTTGCCAGCTCTGAGAGGCTTTTTAGCAGCTTTTGGAGCTGTTTGCCGAGGGAGCCAAATGCAAAATATATTTATTTTTGTATCTCTATTTAAATATCTGCTCCCTAATGAATTGATGTTGGGGCTGCAGTAATTTTTATCTCATCGATTCCCTCATTTGATTCATTAAATTAATCTCGTGAAAGCTTTGTTTTATTTCCAGCATGTTGGGAAATATCCCTCATGGAACCTGGGAGAGCTGAGGGGTTTTAAACAGGTTTTCAATCTTTTTTTGTTGTTTTTACCCAAAAAAATGAAAATTTTGAAGCGCGGGGCAGCATCTCTTCGTTTCTCATCCCACCCTGGAGTTCGTGGGGGGGAATTCCTGGATTTCCCTCGGCTCTGAACCTCACACCCAACAGGTTCTAGAAGTTTCCTGGCAGGAAAAACGAGATTCCTGAAATCCTGCAGGGCTTAGTCAGGACAGGGAACCTGGGGAACACCCTGGACCTGCTTTGACACCCTGAGCTGCTTTTCCCCACAGCAGGATCCTTCTCCAGAGGGAAAATTGCTGCCCCTGGCCTCCCCTGGGGTTTATTTTCTGCTTCTCCCCAGCCAGGAGAGCTCCAGGAGGAGGAGGAGGAGGATGCCGGTGGAAATCATCCGTCCCTGGGGTTGATTTTTTAGGAATGTGGCAGGGACAGCAAAGGCTGAGGGGCTGGAGTTACCCTGGGCAGGGTTTGGAAGGCTGGACTGGGTTTAAAAACCTGGTCTGGGTGTAAAAACCTGGCCTGGGTGTAAAAATCTGGCCTGGGTGTAAAAATCTGGCCTGGGTGTAAAAACCTGGCCTGGGTGTAAAAACCTGGCCTGGGTGTAAAAACCTGGTCTGGGTGTAAAAACCTGGTCTGGGTGTGGAAATCTGGTCTGGGTTTGAAAATCTGGCCTGGGTTTGGAAGCCTGGCCTGGGTTTAGAAACTTGGTCTAGGTTTGGAAGCTTGGTCTGGGTTTAAAAACCTGGTCTGGGTGTAAAAACCTGGCCTGGGTGTAAAAATCTGGCCTGGGTGTAAAAATCTGGCCTGGGTTTGGAAATCTGGCCTGGGTTTAAAAACCTGGTCTGGGCGTAAAAACTTGGCCTGGGTTTGGAAACCTCGTTTGGGTTTGGAGATCTGGCCTGGGTTTGGAAGCTCAGCCTGGGTTTGGAAACCTGGCCTGGGTGTAAAAACCTGGTCTGGGTTTGGAAGCCTGGTCTGGGTTTGAAAATCTGGCCTGAGTCTGGAAATCTGGCCTGGGTCTGGAAATCTGGCCTGGGTTTGGAAGCCTGGTTTGGGTTTAAAAACCTGGCCTGGGTTTGGAAACCTGGTTTGGGTTTAAAAACCTGGCCTGGGTTTGGAAATCTGGCCTGGATTTGGAAATCTCACCTGGGTTTGGAAGCCCAGCCTGGCTTTGGAAGCCTGGCCTGGGTTTAAAAACCTGATCTGGCTTTGGAGGGCTGGCCTGGGTTTAGAAACCTGGCCTGGGTTTGGAAATCTGGTCTGGGTTTGGAAGCCCAGCCTGGGGTTTCTGAACCCAGGTTCACAATTGGGGTTTTTAAACCCAGGCCTGGGGTTTCTGAACCCAAGCCTAGGTTTAAAAACACAGGGATTTAAAAATATAAATATTTCGGTGCTCTCCTGCCCCTCAGCAGCATCACCCAGGAGAGAGTGGCTGGCCCTGGCAACTTTTCCCTGGATTTTTTAATTTTTTATCCTGGTAGAAGCTGGACAAGTTTCCTGCTGCCCTTTAAACTCTGCCTCCTGAGTGGAGGAAATAAAATCTTTGTTAAAAAAAAAAAAAGGTAAAAGGTAAAAAATTGCTATTTCCTTTTTTCCTTTTTTAATTTTTTTTTTTTAAGGGAGGAAACTGTGGTTCTTCTTCCATGGCAATGCTGTAAATTTTTTTTTGCTTCCTGAGCATCCCTGGGAGATCCCCCTGCACCTTTTCCATTGACAAACCCTTTTTTGGGATGATCTGTGAGAGGTCTCCAGGTGGAAGGGGCTGATTTTGGCTCTGCAAAAACAAATCCCTGTCCTGAGTTCATCCCGTTTGGGCTCTCGGGGAACCTCTGCAAAGGGGTCACCCCAAAAAAAAAAACCCCCAAACTTCAAAGGGTCTGGAGAGGATCCTGAGCCAGACCTGGGGACCAGGGCTGGAGCCCCTCTGGGCTCTGGGAGAGCTGGGAATGTTCACCTGGAGAAGGGAAAAGCTCCAGGAATTACTCAGAGCCTCTTCCAGGGCCTAAAGGGGCTCCAGGAGAGCTGGAGAGGGACCTGGGACAAGGGATGGAGGGACAGGACACAGGGAATGGCTTCCCACTGGGAAAGGTGAGATTTGGGTGGGATTTTGGGCAGGAATTCCTGGCTGGGAGGGAAGGAAAGGGCTGGGATGGAATTCCCAGATTTGCTGTGGCTGCCCCTGGATCCCTGGAATGTCCCAGGCCAGTTTGGGATAATCTGGGACAGTAGAAGATGTCCCTGCCATGGCAGGGGTGACACTGGATGAGATTTAAATCCCTTCCAACACAAACCATTTTGGGATTCCCTGGAGGGGGACTGGGGACAAGGGCTGGAGGGACAGGACACAGGGAATGGCTTCCCACTGGGAAAGGGGAGATTTGGGTGGGATTTTGGGCAGGAATTCCTCCCTGGGAGGGCGGTGAGGGCCTGGGCTAGAATTCCCAGAGCAGCTATGACTGCCCCTGGATCCCTGGAAGTGCCCAAGGCCAGGTTGGAGCAGCCTGGGACAGTGGGAGGTGTCCCTGCCATGACAGGGGTGACACTGGATGGGATTTAAATCCCTTCCAACACAAACCATTCCAGAATTCCCTGGAGAGGGACTGGGGACAAGGGCTGGAGGGACAGGACACAGGGAATGGCTTTCCACTGGGAAAGGGAAGATTTGGGTGGGATTTTGGAAAGGAATTCCTGGCTGGGAGGGCAGTGAGGGCCTGGGCTGGAATTCCCAGAGCAGCTGTGGCTGCCCCTGGATCCCTGGAAGTGTCCCTGGATCCCCCTGGGACAGTGGGAGGTGTCCCTGCCCAAGGCCAGGGGTGACACTGGATGAGATTTCACATTTTTCCAACCCAAACCATTCCACGTTTTACCAGGACCTCCTTGTCCACCTCTCTCTCTATCCCGCCTCTCATTAAACTTCCAGCCACATCCCCATTTCTCCAAGGAAATTCCTGCCTTTCTCACCAATCCCTGACCACATTTCTGGCCATTTTCTGCTGACCAACAGCTTTGCCCGACACTGGGATACCCCAAAATTTCACCAAAATTTCACCACCCGCTGTCCAGGTGACACCGGGAGGATGCAAACCGCGCTTGGGGCGGGCGCTCCTGACTCATCCAGCCCGGCATTCCTGGGAAAAGCCTGACTCACGTGAACCCATATGCTCAGGGCTCTTAATTACGGGCTGTGCCCATCGGGGCAGCGTGGGAACGGGAGCCATTAAGCCCCTAAAAGCTCCCGATCATTCCCGATCCATTAATGTTTCTAATTAGTTAAAGCCCGGCGCCTCTTTCTCTCGCCGGGCTGGGCTCGTGTTCTCCGAGCGTGCAGTCACAGCTCCATTATATAATGATCCCTCTCTGCTGCTGTCATCCCCGTTCCCAACTCACACCGGGCTTTTCTTTTTTTTTAATTTAAATTTAATTTTTTTATTTATTTATTTTATTTTATTTATTCCGCACGTGCCTCTTCCCGCAGCCGATTATCCCGAGCTCTCCTCATCCCCGGCAATGACTGGGAAATCAAAGTTGGGCTCGCATCCTAATTCCTAATTAGCCCCGAGCAGAGCTTTAGATGCGACCGGCGGGGGTTGGGCTGGGCAGGACCCGGGGCCGTTTTTTGGGGCCGTTTTTGGGGCCGTTTTTGGGGCCGTTGGTTTAGGGGGTTAAAAAAAAAACCGTTGGTAGATTTCGAACATCCCGGGGGCTGCTCCAGCGACTTCCCTGAGGGTTTGACTTCCATTCCCAGTTCCTTCTGTCCCTTCCCTTCCAAGGAAACCATCTCCACGGCAACCTCAGCCCTCCGGGCTCTGCCTCGGAGCTGCTCCGCCGTCCCCAGGACCTCGGTAAGTGGCTCGGTGGGCTTGGCCCTGGTGGCCCCCGTGGCTACCGGGTCCACCTGGAGGTGAGGGCTGGGCTTGGAGGGGGGTGAGGAACCCAACCCCGTGTCCCCTTGTCCCCCTCCAGGCTAAAAAACGGTGGCCGGAGTTGTCCCCGTGTGGGAAAAGTGCTGGAAGGGGTGGCTGGGTCATGGTGGTGTTCTCCCTGCTGTGGGTTGGGGACATGTCCTGGTGTCCTGGCTGGCCGTGTGTCCTTGGGGATAGAGCACAGCCACTCCTGATCCCGATTTTCCGTCGTATTTGGGAAAGCAGCACGTGGAGATGGGGACTGTGTCCCCTCTCGGAGCTGAGTTTGGAGCCTGGTGTCCCCAGGATTGCTGTGGTGTCACCACGTGGGCACAATTCCCGGTGCCACGTGGATGGGGACGAAGCACCAGCCTTGTGGGAAAGGGTCCTTTGAGCTGTGGGGTCATCTTGGGGTTTCCTGGCTGAAGGGGAGCAGCAGGAAACGGTTCAGGTCTGGAATAAATGGGATTAAAGTTGCGGAGCTGGAGAAGGAAATGATGGGCAAGGATTGGGAAGTTCTGCCTGGAGCTGACCTGGTGGGTGATGGGGGTCCCGGTGGGGCTGACCCTGGCTGTCCCCTTGTCCCCAGGGCAGGATGAAGGTTCTGGGGACCATGCTGGTGCTCGTGGCACTCATCCTGCTCCTGCCCAGCGCCTGGGGCAGCGAGGCCTCCCGGACCTGCATCTTCCAGACCCTCAGCGAGCCTGACCACAAATTCTGCAGGTGAGGGATGGTCTGTCACCTCTGTCCCCTGCCTGGCCTGTCCCCTGCCCAGCCTGGCCTCTGTCCCCTGCCCATCCTGACCTCTGTCCCCTGCCCAGCCTGACCTCTGTCCCCTGCCCATCTTGGTCTCTGTCCCCTGCCCAGCCTGGCCTTTGTCCCCTGCCTGGCCCGGCCTCTTGTCCCTTGCCCTGCCTGGCCTCTGTCCCCTGCCCAGCTTGGCCTATGTCCAGCCTGTCCCCTGCCCATCCTGGTCTCTGTCCCCTGCCCAGCCTGGCCTCTGTCCCCTGCCCGGCCTCGCCTCTGTCCCCTGCCCATCCTGGCCTCTGTCCCCAGCCTGGCCTCTGTCCCCTGCCCAGCCTGTCCCCTGCCCAGCCTGGCCTCTGTCCCCAGCCTGGCCTCTGTCCCCTGCCCGGCCTGGCCTCTGTCCCCTGCCTGATCTGGCCTCTGTCCCCTCCCTGGCCCGGCCATTCCCTTTGTGTCACCTCCTGGCACAGTTCATTCCAGTGTCCCCTTGGCCAGGGCTGTAAATATTGGCTGGTTTCCTCCTTTTCTTCTTCCTTTTCCCGGGAATCCGGGCTGTCTCCGGGCACCTGGAGTTTATTTGTTGTGCAGAGCTTTTGGAAGTGACTTTTGCCGCGTCAGCGATGATGGAAGTTTTCCGTGGAAAGCTTCAGAGGAATGAGGCTGTTTTTCCATGGAATCCTGGAATGGTTTGGGTGGGAAGGAGCCTTAAAACCCAACAATTCCAACCCCAGCACTTCCCACTATCCCAGGCTGATCCAACCTGGCCTTGGGCGCTTCCAGGGATCCACAGCTCCTCTGGGAATTCCATCCCAGCCTCTTTCCACCCTCCCAGGCGGGAATCCCTTCCCAAAATCCACTGAAGAACGTTTAAACTCCCTCTTCTCCTTGTGACGGCGAGCAGACCCCGAGCTTCCCTCATCCGCCAGCATTCCCAACCCCACCTGGTGCTGATTCCCACCTCATTCCTGTCCCTTTCCCATTTTTCCAGAGGGGAATTGGAAGTCATTTCCACCCTTCCAGGCAGGAACTTCTTCCCAAAATCCACTGAAGAACACTTAAACTCCCTCTTCTCCTTGTGACAGCAAGCAGACCCCGAGCTTCCCTCATCCCGCGGCATTCCCAACTCCACCTGGCGCCGATTCCCACCTCATTCCTGTCCCTTTCCCATTTTTCCAGAGGGGAATTGGAAGCCATTCCCACCCTCCTAGGCGGGAATCCCTTCCCAAAATCCGCCGAAGAACATTTAAACTCCCTCTTCTTCCGAGCTTCCCTCATCCCACAGCTCCTGCCCAGCATTCCCAACCCCACCTGGAGCTGATTCCCACCTCATTCCTGTCCCTTTCCCATTTTTCCAGAGGGGAATTGGAAGCCATTTCCACCCTCCCAGGCAGGAACTTCTTCCCAAAATCTGCTGAAGAACATTTTAACTCCTGTTTCTCCTTGTGTCGACAAGCAGACCCCGAGCTTCCCTCATCCGTCAGCATTCCCAACCCCACCCGGCTCCGATTCCCACCTCATTCCTGTCCCTTTCCCGTTTTTCCAGAGGGGATTTGGAAGTCATTTACCCCGAGGTGGGCGACGTGAGCTGCTCCTACATCCCCAAGTGCCACGGCTACCGCCAGAAGCTCAGCAAGGAGTGGGGCAAACCCCGCGTGCGCTTCCCCTGGGCGAAGAAGGTGAGGCCCCGTCCCGGATTTTTCCGGGATCACGATGGATTTGGAAACTTTTTTCCCACTTTTCCTCATCGGTTTAAGGGTTTGGTTGGAGGCTGAGCTGTGGAGAAATGGAATTGGCCCTTTTTTTGGTGGTTTTTTGGAGTTTATTTGGGGGTTTTTTTTCCCCTATGCTGCGGGCATTAAATTGTCTTTTTTTCGCATTCAGAGTTTTTTTTTTACCACACTGAAACTGATTTTTGTATTTCTGTATTTTTCGTATTTCTGTATTTTTGGTATTTCTCTATTTTTGTATTTCCGTATTTTTTGTATTTCTGTATTTTTTGTATTTCTGTATTTTTCTATTTCCGTATTTTTGTATTTCCGTATTTTTGTATTTCCGTATTTTTGTATTTCCATATTTTTTGTATTTCTGTATTTTAATATTTCTATATTTTATTTTTTGTATTTCTGTACTTTTTGTATTTCTGTATTTTTTATATTTCTGCATTTTAATTTTTTTTTCCCTTCAGCCATTTACTAATTATTTTTTTTTTCTTTTCTTTTCATCACACGTATTTTGCAGCTATTCCAGCCACGTTGTAGGCATTTAATAATTTTTTTTTCACCATATCCCCACATTTCCATTTAGGATATTTGCTGCATTGTAACCATTATTTCCCCTATAAATGCAGCCATTTATGGTTTTCCCTACATTAACTTTGAAAACAATTAATTAGATTTTTAATATGCTGTGGCCGTTTAAGTGGCCAGAAGGTAGTAAAGAAATTAAATTTTTTTTTCTGCTACACGTGGCCACTTAATGATTTAATTTTTTGCTATTTGCGGCCTCCTAATGATATAATTTGGTGCTCCATCGTGGCTATTTCTAAAAATGGAATTAAATGTAGGAAAAATAGGAATAAAGCGACCACACAGAGAGAAAAGCTTAATTAATTTTATTTCTATGTTGTGGCCACTGAATATTTATAATTTTTGGCTACACTTTGATCATTTCAATTTTGTTTCCTCTACTTTGGCCACTTAATTTTTTTTTAAAATATATTCTGACCACTGGATTTTTTTTTCACTCCATGTTGGCCATTCCATTTTTTTTTTTTGGCCACAGCTCAGCCAAAAAAAAATATTCAATCTAAAAATTTCCACCGCAAGTATTTTTTTTTACAAGTTTTTTTTAATCAAGTTTTCAAAACCATCTCGGCTTTGGGAATCTTTGGGAATCTCCTGTTGGATCCCGGTGGAATTTGGGAATTCCCGATGGAATTTGGGATGGGGAGTGGGGGGTGCTGCTGTTCCCTCCTGTCACCACCAGGTGGCAGCATTGAACTGCCCGAGCTCCAGCGCCGCCCGGACTGGGAGAAACTGGGAGAAACTGGGAGGAACTGGGAGAACTGGGAGAACTGGGAGAACTGGGATGGCCCGCGGGAACTGCTGGGGCTGCCGCGGGCACGGGGAGGGGACAATAAACCCGGTGACATTGCGATATTTCGGGGGACATCCTACGCCGTTCTCCCAAAGCTGTCCCAGGATGCGGCATGGTCTCGTAGCGTTCCCAAATCCCAATAAAATCCTCGCTGGCACCCCCCAAAAAAACGGGACTTATGCCTATCCCGATAATTCCCGATAATTCCCATGGCCAGCTCCAGCCCTGGGAGGTGATAAGGGAGAAGTCAGCTCTGCTGGCGTTACCTCGGAGCGTGAACAATCCGTTTTTCCGGCTCTTCCCCGCCGTCTGGGAAGTCTCTTCCCCCTGCGGATCACATGGTTGGAAGGAGAACTTTTCCTTAAAGATGCCTGATTCTTCCCAAAAAAAAAATTTTAAAAATCCTCCTTCCTGGCAGAAGCTGCTGCGCACAGACCCGTCCCCGGCTTTCCAGGAGTTTGAAGTTTCCCAGGGATGTGGGCAGTTGGTTTTTTTTTTTTTTTTTTTTTTTTT
>QVAJ01000822.1:17188-32867 GCA_003546035.1 Mixornis gularis | reverse complement strand
TCTGGACCTGGGGCAGTTCAGGACCAGTATAAAAGGCATCTCAGCTTTTCACTCTCTCATCCACTTCACTGTTCTTCTTCTCCTTTGGAAGCAAGTGAGTTGGAAGCTGAAGCTCTGTCCTGTGCTGGGCTTGAGGCTGCCTGTTTGGGGAGGGGAGGCGGAGAGAGGGTTTGGTGTGGAGGGGGCTGTGTCTGGGCTGAGGGAACTCTTGTTCTCTTGACTAAGAAAGTGCTTTTGCGGGCCTGTCTGTCCTTGCTCATCGGTGGGGATGAGGCAAAGAGTTGTGTGGTCCTCCCTGCACTGGCTGCATCTCCCAGGCTAGCCTATGTCTTGGCTCCCTTGTGGCGGGTGGAGAGGTGTCTCCTCAACCATCCCCATCTTGTCCCTTTCTTCTCTCCCAGGTGCACCTGTGACTCAGAGCCATGTCCAGCTGCTGGCCCTGCAACCCCTGCTACCAGCCTTGCAGGCCTTGCTACAAGACCTGCGACCCCTGCTTCCAGCCCTGTGACCCCTGTTACCAGCCCTGCAACCCCTGCTTCCAGCCCTGTGACCCCTGCTACCAGCCCTGCCAGCCCTGCCAGCCCTGTGGTCCTACCCCGCTGGCCAACAGCTGCAATGAGTGCTGTGTCAGGCAGTGCCAGGACTCCCACATTGTCATCCAGCCCTCACCTGTGGTGGTGACCCTGCCCGGCCCCATCCTCAGCACCTTCCCACAGAACACCGTGGTGGGATCCTCCACCTCTGCTGCTGTTGGCAGCATCCTCAGCTGTGATGGAGTGCCCATCAGCTCCAGGGGCTTTGACATCTCCTGCATCACCAACCGTTACTGCAACAGGACCTGCTGAAGCCGCTGGTAACAGCCCCACAGAAGGACGCCCCAGAACCCAGGAGATGGAAACGGACTGAGCGTGGAGGTCCTGACCATTGCTTTCAGAGGCACTGAGCATCCATGCCTCCAGCTGCACTGGAGGAGGAGTGCCTGGGCTCTCTGAAGCCATGGTCCTTGTCTAACTTGCCTGTTTCTCCCTGTCTTCTTTCTCTCTCTCTGTTTTGTCTGTTCTACTCTCCCCTGGGCTGTGACCACTGGTTAACCCCCATCCAAGGTGTGAACTGCACCCTGGCCAAGAGTCTCCTACATCTCCCTGGTGCTCCCTGCACTACGGTGCCCACTCAGAGGACCTCCTTTCCCTCTTCCAACTCAATAAAGTTTTTCTGCATCCCAGTCTGTGCCTCTGTGCAGTCTTTCTCCCCACGCTGTCCCCAGCTGCCAGACAGAAAGGTGCCACATCCTGTGTGGGGATGTGGCAGGCACATGTCAGAGCTCTGGGTCTTTCTGGTGTGATGGAATGATGGGACACTGTAGCAGGATGCTCTGCCCTGTAATGTGGTCAAGCAAGTTGGAGAATGCTCTATTTGCCAGGCTATCAGTAGTGGACTGAGGAGGGGGGCCCCCAATCTGACTCACAAACCCTAATCAACGTCCTTACATTGCTGCCACCACAGACACATTTTATACAACAGAAACAATTTCTGCTTGGATGTGTATATGAACTTTCCTGCCTTGGAGTGGAAATGTCCCTTCAAGAATACTCCTTTATGTCAAGTAAAAGAGATCTGTCCATGAGCATTTGTATGCTGAGTTGCACCAATATTTATTTTAATAGTTTTTTATTTTTGCTACTTTTAATATAATTGCTTTAATATAATTGCTTTGATATAGCGCACTATGCTATCATATTCTATACAGTACTAATAGTTTTAGGCTTCATACTGTGTAGTAAATAATTCTGATTAATATATTTTGTCTAATAATTTATATATCTAAAATTTTTCTAATTAATCCTGTAGGACAAAGGTACTTAAGCCACTGACAATCTAGGGCTATGGTTGGATGCACCCTAACCCAGACTCCTCTCTGAGGAGGAATTTAGAAAGCCAGGGTGTCCTCTCTGCACCTCACAACTCAACAGGACTTCTCTAATAAACTCTGTCTGAAGCTCCCTCTCCACCAGTGACAACTTGGTACAGTTGGTAGGATGGCAAATTTTGAGAAACAGACAAAACAGAATATTTACAGAGGCACAGTATAGCCAAGAAAACCAGAGACATGGTAATAGAAAAGGAAAAACATGCTGTCATTTTGTTGAGAGAAGTATGTTACCAAGCATCTGGTCTTTGTTTTACTTAATTAAAACTTTGCAAATTAGAAGTTAAGCACCTAGCTAGAGAGAAAACTGAAAAGGAATTGAATGCTGAAAAGAGATTGGCTGAAAACTTGAAGAACTAGTTGTACCACTTCTTCCGAAGAGAAAATTAAATTTGCTAACTCCCTGTCTCAGTGGGGAGCTGGAGAATAAGGAGTTTTCCAGCTTTGCTAATGAGGCAGAGAGGGAGGCAGACTTCATTCAATATGATCTCCCCATCCTTTATTCATTGTCAGAGGAGTTTGATGCAGTAAAGCCAAACTCCCCACCTCACCCTAGACTCTGCCAGCTTGTAAAAACTGAATTAATTTATGAGGCAGGGCCCACTGTAACAAGATAAACCTTGCACTGTGATGCAATTGGCTAAACTGCAAGAGCGATGTAGCAAGGATTCCAAAGAAATCAAACTAGGCCAGCACCTTTATCAGACCACACACTCATGCCCAGCAGGGGGATCCACACAGGGGTCTTATATTAGGCCCACTTATGTAAGTTAGGTGCTATGTAGGATGGCAAATATAATCCTTGCATTTAGGTCCCAAGCACTCTGCAAATAACAGCCATACCCATGAACATTCTGTCAAGCTCAGAGCACAGGATTCATTCACACAAGTCCACATCCTGGCAGAAGAGAACAGGGCTCCAATGTCGCCTATTGCAGAATGAAGGAAAGTGGAGTGAAGAGTGTCCTGGTTTAAAGGACAAATGTCTGCCAGGGAAGGTGAGAACCTCTGTTGGAATGGAAAATGTGATCCCCCTTCCCTCCAAATTATTATAATTTTGAATTAACGGGCTTTCAGGCAAAGATGGGGAAAAGGAGTAACAGTTCTTTATCAGTATGTGTATGTATAACAAGGGAAACAATCAACAACACTGACAGGAACAACAAACAGACCCAGACACGCAGTCACAGCCTTCTCCCGGCCGCAGGCACTTTCCCCTTTGGTGCAGTTCCAGTCACAGCCAGCAGGGGCGCTGGTGGCTCCCGGCTGGGCAGGGAGAGTGCACTGATTCCCCCGAGCCTGMAGGGGGCGCTGTGGTGTGAGTGCTCCCTCATGAGGGAGCAGTGTCTCCCTCACGCGGTAATGGCGGCTCAGGCGATAGAGGAGGGGTCCTCCTCTTTGCATATGGGTAAAGATGGGCCCAGCCAGCAGGAGACATGGAGTAGGGGCTTCCTTTACAAACCCACAGGAACAGCCGGTCCCGGTGCCCCTCCAGACAGCAAAATGAGCTGTAGCAGGAGTGTCTGGAATGGCAGAGGCAGGCATACCCTGGGGTGGCGAAAAAAATGTAACATAAAACTCCACAGCCTTAGCAGAAGCCATGGTGGTCAGGCAGACACAAGGTGTTGGGTCAGACTGTAGGAAAAAGCCCAAGGCAGTGGCAGAAAACAGTGGGCTGGGCAGCAGCAGTTGGGCCTCTCTGTAGCAGCTGCCACACACAGCCAGGTGACGCACCCTCGGGACAGGGGAGGGGTTCAGGGTCCCAGGTTTTTCCCCTGAGGCACCTGAGTGGATGGTGAGGATCTGACTGGAGAGGATCGAGTGTTATTAAGGTCCCAGTTCATTGGCTGCTCTAACGAGCAGAGGCCCACCCATAGTAAAGAAGCAGCAGTGCCAGGCTGGACTCCACGGTGGTGGTGAATTCTTCCCTCGGTAGCAGCAACTCAACTGTTCCACTCCAATCCCGAGAGCGAGAGAGACAGGAACCAAGCCCACTCCCTCACCCCCCAGCCAAAATCTCGGGGTATCTCTGCTCTTCCAAGAAAAAAATTCCTCAGCCACGAGAATCCAGCTGCATCCTTCCTCCCACCTTGGTCACTTCTTTTGTCTCTTAGGTACTGGTTGTTATTATCTTTTAGGCAACAGATAGGACAAAATTCCCAAAGAGAAAAAGAAAAAGAAATCCTAACCTCCAACAAATAAGTGGGAGAGTTAATATTTGGGTCTAGTCCTGCACTGCTCCAGGCCATGAGATTTTCTCTTGTGGAAGCAATTATTTCCTGAAATGAGTTGCAAAACATTCCAAGTAATGATATGGTATATGTTTCAGATTCCTGCATTGTTAACTTTTGATTCCTATGTTTATGTTCATTCCCCCATGGATATTTACTCTGAGGGCTGATGAGAATTCTGAGAATTTCCATTGCAGGAGTGTGTCATTGCTACCATAAACTGCATTGGAAGTCCTGCAGGGTTCCCTTGCAGGCTGGAGTCTTTGGCCTGGCACACTCCCATGGGGTGTTTCCAGGCAAGCTGACAGGACACACAAAGCCAAACTCCTTCCAGCCGTGCAAACCTTGACCAGACAGCCAAGGATTCCTCTGTGTGAGCACAGGGACAGCTCACCTGCAGGACTGCTCCTCTGGAAGAGGTGCTCTCACCTTGTTCCAGTGAGGGCAAAAAGATGTATCAGGGAATTAGTCCAAGACTGGCCCTGAGGCTGAAGGGATACAGGGATTCTCTACTGGGGTATGAGTTTGCCAGCTCCTGAGAGGTCTACACCTGTCCCTAGTGCTGTGTTGCCAGGGCTGGCACCTGATTCCTGTCTCATGTCTCTCTGAATAGAATGGAATCCCTGTGGCCTGACTCAGTCTGTTGTATCTGGGCCCTTCTGGCAGAGCTGTAAGAGCAGCAGCAGGCACTGCCCAGGACATGGCCATGGGGCCTAAGTTGTTGCACACTAACTACTGCTTTTCTTTCCCCATTCTTCCTTTCCTTGCTCCCTCTCTGCCTCACCTTCTAATTAATTCAGGCCATGGTTTCTCACTTGTGTCTCTGAGGAAGTTCTCTACTGCTGTTTGAATTTTCTGCCCTCTAAACATGGATTCTGTATTTTGAAGATGCAGCTGTGCCCATTAACAGGCAGCCCTACTCACTTTTCTGTCTGGTACGTACAGTTGTGGCTACTGATTTCTTCTTGTGTGTCAAAACTGCCAAAGACCCCTCTTTCCTTCATTCTGCCTTTGGTTTGTGGATATTTGGACCCCAGATAACAGGAAATTGGAGGAAGGATGTAACTTTTTTAGCTGCTCCATAGATGCCAGAACCAGAGCGACGCAACAGACAGTTTCCTGGGAATTTTGTGGAACAAGAGAGCAGGGGCGGGGCACATACAGTTGTCCTGCAGGACAATTTTATGTGAAGTGAAGGTCATTACTGCACATTACTACTGTGGAACCACACTGAGCTGAGAACTGAGACCTCCTGCCCTCACCATTCTGCTGTCCCCAGCCCTTGTGTTCTTGCTGATAAGCAGGGAACAGGGAAAATTCTTCCATAAGAACTTATATCAAACATCTAGGCTTGCTTCCTGGAGCCTTTCCTTGCACTTTTACTGTTTCTCACATTTTTCCAGACACTATGACCCAGAGAAAGGGCCAGGTCATGGAGGGACAGAATCACCTTCCAGACCAGTCACACCTGTCAGAGCTCTAACTTTTACACTGCGATCTGGTACCAGTAGAGGACAGGACAAGTTGTTGTTGTATCAGGCAGCAGCTGGCACCAAGGAGAGGAGCCCATTCACCACATTGCTGAACACCACATGAATTTCAGCTTCCTGTGCTACAGGATCACAGGTGTATTTTCAGCAGAGTTTTCAGAACAAATCCAAAACTCAGCCCCATAACAGCCACCCTAAAGAAATTTAACTCTATTCAAGCCAAAACCAGTATATTCTCCACCCATTATTCCATACCATCTTCATCATGCTTTGATTTGTGGTGGAAACAGCTTTGAAAATACAGGGATGTTTTAGCTATTGTTGACTGGTGTTTACACAGTCAAGGCTTTCTCCACTCCTCACGTCCCCCCACCTGCTGGGGGTGCACAAGTTGGGAGGGGACACAGCTGGGCTGGCTGACTCCAACTGACCAAAGAGATATTCCAGACCATATGTCATGCTCTGCATATAAATATGTGCAAGAAGAAGAATGAGGGGGATGTTTGGAGTTAAGGCGCTTGTCTTCCCAAGTCAGCATTCCACATGTTGGAGCTGTACTTTCCTGTGGTTGGCTAAACACCCACCTGCCTTGGGAAATGGTGAATGAATTCCTTGGCCTGCTTTTCTTGTGTGCTGGGTTTTTTTTGTACCTGTTAAACTGTTTTTAACTCATGGATTTCCTCACCTTTACTGTTCTGAATTTCTCTCCTCTCCTGCTGGGGCAGTGTGAGTGAGCAGCTCTGTCATGCTCAGTTGCTGGCTGAGGTTAAGCCACATCAGCTGTCCACTGAGTAATGGCTTCATCCTCTAGGAGTACCAGAAGGAAAAGGAACTACAGACTCACCTAGTTCTTAAGGAGAAAAAGGAGAGTGAAGTAGATGAGAGACCAAGGACTTTCATTGGCTTTTATACTGATCCTGCGCTGCCCCAGGCTCAGAGGTTGCCCAAGCAGACTGAAAAATTTTTGACAAGCTCTTCTGAAATGTAAGACATCTCAGATGATACAGGCTGTGTTTTAGATTCCTGGTGCCTTTCAATTCCTTGTTCACACTATGATATTTCCCTCATGGATGTTTGTTTTGAGGTTAGAATGAGATTTCCTAAAATTACTGGGACAGGAGCATATAATTGTGGGCAGAACACTCACACCTATTGCTGGAGAGGTCTCTACAGACCAGGACTAGTGGCCTGGGCAGTCCTGGGATGGTGTTTTCAACCCCATTGACAAAAGGCCAAGCTCCTCTCAGCCCTGCAATCCTTGTCTGGACACCAAATGGATACCATTTGTGAGGACACATCCTCCTTTTCCCTCTCTCCTTCCCAGCACCTCCTGATTGCTACTGGTCTTTCTCTTCCAGGCAGCTGAACTGCACTGCTGAGCTTCAATATTTCTCCTTCGTTCACCAACCTTGGAAGAGATTTCCCAGGCTGCTTGACTTCCTCCACTCTAGGCCATAACTGGGGATCCTCAGCCAATCCATGTTTTGGGCCTTGAGGTGCCTTGGTGTGCTCCAGCCCAGCCAGGGTTGTGCCCATTGAACCCTCAGTGGTCACAAAAGGGCGTTTTTGCTTGATGGATGCACTTAGGTGGATGATAAATCCTTTTGAATGCATGGCATGGACAAATTTGCATGCAGTACTGTGCAGATGAGCACAAACAAGCCTGTCCATTTGTGGCACTCATCACAACAGGATGTGATGGCCATCCCCACAGCTGGTGTTCCTCAGCTCAGCCTTGCCCTGCAGGCTGGGCTGCCTCATCCATCCTCCATGTTAAAAAGCTTAAGAGCATTAGTTTCATGTCAGGGGAGAAATGCCAAGAAATCCTGCCCAGCTTGTTCATGGAAACCCTGAGTGGATCTGCTTCCAGTGCTGTCTGGTGAGTGCCTGTCTCATGGAGTGTTATGGTGCATTTTGGGTTTACCAGTTTTCTGTATGCATCTGTTCTTTGTTTTATACTGTTTTATATAAGTTACGATGGTTTCTCCCATTTACCCCCATGTTAAACCCTTTTTGTTTTCCCCCGAGTGATTGTCAGGTGTCAATCACAATTAGGAGTTCTGTCCATCACTTTACAGCCTCGTCCTGATGTCTAGAAGGTTCTAGTGAGGATGTCGAGAGATTGGGAGGGTCCCCGGTTCTCCCCTCCCTTGATTGTATTGATTTGTTCTATTGTCTGTCATTCATGTTCTGGGTCACTCCCTTCTCCCTTTGGATTGGTTCCAGGCTGTCCCCTTCCCATTTCCCCATCCCCATACTTAAGGTGCTGTACAGAGAGGAAACTCGCTTTTGTGTGCTCTCTCTGGGTGTGTACAAGTCCCGCATGGGCTTAATAAACCCCAGTTGAATTTCTCACAAGAGTCCTTCCTTATTTCTTGCCACTGTTCACGCTTCTGCCGAAGGCAAGAACCCACAGGATCGGGGACGTATCGCAGAATATGGAACCGTACCGATACTGCGGCGTCGGTGCCCGAGCTGGCCAGAAATGGGACATGAGTTCCCTGAGAGACGCACTGCACCGTCACAATGGAGTAAAGAGCTTCAGCTGCACAGAGCAAGGAAGGCAGGGCAGATGGGGACTGTGGCCAGCCAGGTCAGGGGGAGGTTGTCAGGGGGAGGAAGGCTGGAAGCTGGTGAGTTTTGGCAATAGAAAAAAGGCTTCTCCTCCCCTGTGGACTTTAACTTCAGAACAGGTCCTGTCACCTGCAAAGTGGTGAGGACAAAAAGACACATTGGGGAATTTGTCAGAGGGACTTGTGCTCAAATAATTTTTCCTCCTTGAAGGAGAAAACACCTGTGGCATCTTCAGGAGACTCTCTCTCTTAAGAATCTTAAGCACCAATCTCCTAACCTGATGTGATGTCTTGAGAGGTTTCTTGTTGCAGAAGAAAGCTGCTGAGCTTGCCCTGTCTTTGGAGCAATACCCTTTGCTGCTCTTTGATGTGGGCTTCAGGGATAATGTCCAAAGTGTTTCTAGAGTGACTACAGAGCTCTGGGATGAAGTGAGGGTGTGAGGGACCAAGCTGGAAAAGACTGAGTAGAAAAGAACTCATCCTGTGGGTGAATACCAGATTGCAGGCTTTGTGTTGCAGGTGGAGATTTCGTTTTGATTGCCAGAGAAATGGCTGTGATGAATGAGGGGTACTGAGCAAGGATGAGAAATATTTGACAAAGTCACATAAATAATCTTTAAATCTCATAAGAAATCAACAGCATCCTTTTCTTACCTCTTTATTCATCCTTCTATTGGCTGTTGTGTTGTTATTGAATCTGTGCTGTTCACTGTACTACTGAGGAGATATTATACAGAAATGGATTCCCTTGGCACATATGGGTCCATCTAGAGTTCCCGGAGGAAGAGTTTTTGTACAGTGGCATCAGGTTCAGAGCTCCTGCTGCTTGGGTTGCCTGCAATGGTTTTAAAGCCTGTGTGATCCCCCTAAAGGCATCACATGGCCCTGCCCCTAATGAAGTGTGGAATGTTTCTCACCACTCATTAAGAACTGGAAAGCAAATCCTTCCCATGTGGTTAATTAGGGAGCTTTTCCAGTTTTGTTGGCATGTTTGTTTTTAGTGGCACGGGGAATGGTAAACAGGAGGACTTTAATCAGCTCTCAAGACAGTGGCATTTCTTTCTGAGAGAGAATCTAGAGAGGAAAGGACCACACAGAGCCAGAAGCTGGAATGAGCCAGCAGCAGAGCTTAATGAGTTGAAGAAAAGAAACATGAAGCCTCTGAGAGGACCCAAGAGTGAAAGGATCACAATGGGCAGGCAAAGGTCAGTGCAAGTCCCCCTAAAAAGCTTTTGATGGGTGTCAGTACTGAGAGAAGATGAAACTAACAAAGGAAAAGGTGGAAACAGAGAAAGCAGAGGAAGGGAATGAGAGACATAGGCCATGTTTCCAGAGAGTCCAGGCAGACCATTTCCAAAAAGCTCCTCCTTTGAAGCAGGAGAGGAACTTTTTCAGCCCTTTTGGAAGCCACAGGCACAGTCTGCTTATTTGAGTCTGAAATCATCTTTTGGGTTCCTTGTCTGGTCTGTCACCAGTGTCCTTGCCATGAGAGCATCTCCTGCTGCAACTGTAGCACCTGGTGGTGCAGGAGAGTCCCTCGTCTGCTGCCCCTCAGGAAGATGTCGAAGACCACAATGAGGTATGAGCTTGGACTCATCTTCTCCTGGCTGACTGGGCCAAGTGACTTCAGCCACTGCTCATATAGCCCCTTTGTGGACCTGATATTTTCTGAGCCTGAGAATTGCTAGCTCTTTCCAAGGGAAACTTTTCAACAGTTTTCTTTTTCCCAAAACAACCTTGTGTAAACAATATTCCTTTCCCATAACAACAGGTATTGTTTGCTATTTCTGTTACTTAGCAAATGGGAGAGGTGTCAGCCCTATGGACCAATAACGTGCCTTCCTAGTGCAGCATATTATAAAAGGGCTGAAAGAACTGTAAATAAACCTTCTGATTTCTACTGCCTTCTGACTGAAGTCAAGCATCTTTATTTCATGTCCTACTGCGACAGCCCCTCCAGACCCTTCTCCATCCCCATGGCCTCCTTTGGGCACCCTCTAGTAGCTCAGAGTCTTTTTTATATCGTGGGTCCCAAAAGAAGCCATGTGGCAGGGTTGCCCATGAGGGTCACAGACGCAGTGGAGTGGAACTGGAGATGGTTTGGTTCTGGCCACTGAGACCAGCGCTTGGGCAACAGGTCTCACGAGGAGCAGGTGAAGCCTTGATTTTGGGACAGGACAAGGTGTGCCAGCACCCCTTTGTTAGATGGACAAAGCTGGTGTGTCTGCCCAGAGATCTGGGCAGGAGGAGCATGTGTGGAAGGTCACATGAATCACAGAACGTTGTGAACCTGAGCTGATATTTGGAGCCAAGCAACACCTTCAGCAGTTCATTTTTTGCATCCAGGAGAACATGGATAGCCAGGGAATGATATTTGGAGCATTGCCTGGGGCTGAAGACCAAGGACTAACCAGAAATTTTCAATAACAGCTGTAAACATTCCTACATGTTGGCATTAGCAGAGAAGCCACAAGTCATTTGCACAGGGAAGATGGACACCTGGAACAAAACCTTCAATCTCTTTGGAGCTGTTGGGTTCACATGGATGGAGACTCTACTGTATGAGGTTTGGATCACATCTTCTTGTTGCCAGGTGTGCTGGCCACAGACCCTAGGGCAGGTAATGAAGGAAGGATTGGAAGAGATGAGGTTGTGGGCTGTCCCCAGGCATTGTTTCCCATCCCCACTCCTTTGGAGCCAAAGTCTCCAGGATGGCCTTTGGCTGCCAAGTAGCCAGGGATGTTCTCCATCAGCTCCAAGGGAAAAGGGCACAAAGTAAAATCCAGTACAGTGAGCCCCACACATTGCTTTCTCCATCATTTTCCTGAGCAAACTGGAGGAGTTGCCACAGAACAACAGATGACTCAGAGGCCGAGGCTTGAATGCAGCACAATTTTATTAAGTTTAAAGAAGAAAAAGAGATGGCTGACAGAGAGCACCAGGAGCAGCCACTAAGATGGAGCTCCCATGTGGTRTTCTTTGGATTGCCCTGCAGAGGAAAGAAAGGAGACAGGTCCACACTCAACTGGCCTGGGGAGACACAAACAGCAGAGGAGAACAGAAAAAGGAAGCAATGGTCCAAAGCTCTAAATACAATGTCCAGAAGCTCTATCTCTGCCCAGAACCAGATTCAGAGGTCTTGGATGCTCTTGTCTGGAGACATTGCCAGCAGATTTAGCAGGGACGACATCTGTTGCCACCATAGCAGTTGGTGATGCAGGAGATGTCAAAGCCCCCAGAGCTGATGGGCACTCCGCCACAGCTGAGGATGTTGCCAACAGCAGCAGAGGTGGAGGATCCCACGGCAGTGTTCTGTGGGAAGGWGYTGAGGATGGGGCCRGGCAKGGTCACCAGCACAGCAGRSGGCTSRATGRCSACRTGGGAGYYCTGGCACTGCCTGACACAGCACTCATTGCAGCTGTTGGCCAGCGGGCAGGGGCCGCAGGGCTGGCAGCAAGGATCACAGGGCTTGCAGCAGGACATGGCTTGGGATCACAGGTGCACCTGGCACAGAGGGCAGGCAGAAGCAGAAAGTGAGGACACATGAGGAGCAGCACTGCATCCAAACATATTGCAGCTGAGGCACCTCCTGGCCCACATTGCACTGCCCAGCTCAAAGCCCAGGAGCCACCTCAGCCAAGTCCCAGCCTCTCTCTCTCTGTCTGCACAAGATCTTCTCTCCCCTGCCCTCTCCCAGCACAAGCAGCTCCCAGGCCTGTGCTACAGGAGCCCCTCTCAGCTGGGACCTCCAGCCAAGAAAGAGCTGGTATTGGAGGAAGAGGAGGAGAAGAGGCTGTCCCACTCACCTGATTCCTGAGGAGGCGAAGGTGAGAGAAGTGGATGAGGGAGCAGAGACTTGGGCTGCCTTTTATAGCAGTCCTGCCCTGCCTCAGGCCCAGAGGCACCTTAGTGGAAGTCATAATTTTGTGACCAGCTCATGTCTAATATGCACCATCCCATCTAATAAYAGGGGYWGTGTCCTAGTTTCCTGCACTATGTCCTTTTCATTTCCTGGTAATTTCGCTTCCTTTCCTATAGCAAGGGCTACTTCTCTAAGTGCCGGGAGGATTTCCAAGGCAGAAAGACGTCAGCACAGGCAAAAGGCTCTGATCAAGTGCCAGCAGCATCGCTTGTGTGTTGGTGATGTTTTCTTGTGTCACTTCTGAGTGGTTTGTTTTTGTTGATGTTGTCACGAAATAGGGACTGCTCTTGTGCATCTTGCTTACATGCATAAGAACTGCAGTGTGAGGGGACATGACAGAAGTTTTGGATGTTGTTTCCTTCTTCCAGTCCTCTCCTTCTTACCACGTGCTGTCTGTGTCTCTCCAGGCCAATCTAGAGGTGATGTGTTGCCCTGTCTCGCTCAGCATGAGAGGCAGATGGACACACTGCAGGAACTCCACTGCATCTTAGCGGCTGCTCTTGGTTCCCTCTGTGAGCCATTTCCTTTTCTTCCTTAGACTCACCAAATTCTTAGTTCATCCCTACCTTGGACTCTTGAGTTGCCCTTCATTCTGTGGCAACACTTCCAGCCTGCTCAGTGAAAAAGGTAGAGAAGCTTGGTGGGAGTCCCTGAGTGGATTTTACGTCGTGTCCTTTCCCTTGCAGCTAATGAAGACATCCCTGGCTACTCTGCAGTCAATGGCCATCAGGGAGATCCTGGATGCAAAGAGTGGCAGCACTGAATATGAGAAACAATCTTCACTGTGGAGGTAACAGCCCACAACCTCCTCCCTTCCTTCTCCTTCTCTCCATTACCTGCTCCATGAGCAGGATGTGATCAAAGACACAACACCCTTACAACATCTGTACCTCCTACAGTCCTTCAGTACCTGGCTGGGCCCAACTGCTGTCCTGACATGCAGGGCTGAGATGATTCACAAGTTGGGATCAGTGTCTGCCACAATCAGCTGCGCAGAGAAAAGCAATGCAATTTGTCAATTGCTTCTCTAAATGTTAACATCCAACACAGCTACAACCTCCCTTAAAAAGCAATAGCACAGAACAAAYTTCTTATGCCTGGGAGCACATGAAGTTACCTATAGGATGGGTTTTGCTGTGTGGCTGACAGGTCTACTCATATGTTCTGGCCAATATTTCTCAAGGGCCCAGTGCCATTGGTAGATTACCTCCTCTACTATTTCACCAAGAGTATGTGAAGCACAAAAGAGAAAACTGCTCAGCTTATCAGTTGACAGAGGATTGTGATTCCCAATTTACCCTCTATAGTGAGAGTGAACTGGTTGCTGCTGCCTTTTGAACAYCTGGAGTCAGGGTTGCTGTGAGCCATCACACCAGAAAGAGAACCATGTGTGCTTTAGGTAAAGATATAAATTACACTTCACAAGCATTAACAGCCCTAAATACAGAAATGACACAAGTCAGAGAAGCTGCCCTTGAAAATCGAGCAGCAATTGACTACTTGGTATTGAGACATAATCAGGGATGTGAAGAACTTAAAGGGATGTGTGATTCAATCTTTCCAATAACTCCTGACTAATAGAAAAGAAAGGAACAACTAAAGAAACCAGTCACAAGTGCTACAGAGACAGAAGGACTAGATTTCTCTTGGCTGTGGGGCTCATGGCCGCATACTCCTGAACTTAGGATGGTTAAAACAGCCTCTTGCACTTATCGTGATGTGATGTGGTACTCATGACCTTAATCACTTGTTTAATTCAGTGTTTATTGCTGTGCAGACTTGATCAATATAATTGCATATGACACTTTAAAGAAATGATATTGAAGTCTCAAAAGGGGGGTATGCTACCAAATAAGTTCTATTTCTTCAAGGAGTCTTTGCAGCAGTGGGGGAAGATATTGGAAAATTCTTTTGACTTTGGTACTTAGTGTATGATCCCTATATTCATGATTAATGCTTAGTTTTGTAGCACAGTGGTTAGTACAAATTCCAGAGACTAATGTGACCTTGTGTTAACTCCATAGATCTGTGACTGATAAGTCTTGTGTCAGCTAATTCTTCCTTATTTAATTATATCAGTGATTAATATGTACTAGCCAATATCTTAGTCTTGAAATGTCTTGGTTTGACAGACAGGTGTCTGCCAAGAAACCTCCCTTGGAATGGAGAATAGGACCCCCCTTCCCTCTGAATTATTATAACTTTGAAATTAAGGGGCTATCAGGCAAAGATATGGAAAAAGAAAAACAGTTATCACTACGTGTATGTGTAACAAGGCAAACAAACAACAACAGCAGCAACAACAAACAAAAGGACCCAGAAAACCCAGTAATCTCTCCCCTGCTCTTTAAGCAATTCCCCTTTGGTGCAGTTCCGGTCACAGCCATCAGGGGCGCTGGTGGCTCCTGGCCGGGCAGGGCGGGTGTGATGATTCCCCCGAGCCTGCAGGGGGCGGTGTGGGGTGAGCTCAGCTGCATCTCCCAGGTGCAGTAATGGTGGATGGGCTGGATGGCCACATGGGCTGCAGCAGGAGCCTCGGAGCGGTGGCTGGAACGGCAGGACGGGCTCACGCAATGCAGCAAGAAAGAAGCAGCAGAAACTCAACAGCAGCAGCCCGGCTTTCCTGGAGGGGGAAAATGCCCAGGGTCCCGGAGTGTCTCCTGAGGCAAGTGAGCAGATGGTGAAAAGGGGCCCCTTCTAGTGAGGCAGGGTGTTAATAAGGTCCCAGCGCAACCGTCGCTACCACAAGCAGAGCTTCACTCAGGGTAGGAGAAGTCAGCAGGAGATGGAGCCTCGCAGTGGTGGTGAACTCTCCCCACAGTGACTGCAGCCTGCTTTCCCCTGAACTCTGTGAGAGCAAGAGGGCTAGAAGCTGTGCCCAGCTGCCTTTAACCCAACCGAAATCCTGCAGTGTCTCTGCCCTCCAAGAGAAACTCACCAGCTAAAAGAGTAACCAGCCACACCCTTCCCGTGGCAATTTCTTTTGTCTTTGTAAGTATTGGATTTTATGGTTTCTTGGCAACAGATGGAACAAAATTCCACGAGACAGAAACAGAAGAAAAAATCCTAAATGCCAGTATGAGAACAAGGGTTATGTGTCAGAGTGAAAAATGATGAGGGAAGTACATTATGACCTGACCATATATTTGCGATACTCTTAAAAAAAAGATTCATCAGAAGATCTGGAACCATATGCAAACAAGTCCATGGACTTAATTAACATACGTGCGTGTATTCAAAAAATGATGAATATGTATTAGGTTTTGGAATACAACCTGGTCTGYTGAGTTACTGGGCATAATTAGAGGAGACAGCCCCATGCATCCAGCTCTGCTAATAAAGTAACATCAGCTTTCTGACACAGGAAATTGGTTGGGGGGTTTATCTCCTGGTTTTCAGTGACAACAGGGCTTTGACCAGTCTGGTCTGGTGGAAAGTGTCCCTGCCCATGGCAGCGGGGTGGGACAAGATTGTCCAACCTAAACCATTCGATGACTCTGTGATCTGTGGGCTGTCTATGGCAGACCCTGTCTTCA
>QVAJ01000821.1:0-34336 GCA_003546035.1 Mixornis gularis | reverse complement strand
CGGTATTGCTGAACTTTCTTTCTAAATTATTTTGTAATAAACTTTTCTTTTTGAATGAAAAGTTGGTTCACCTATCTTTATTTATAACAGGTGCTTCTCAGAGTCCTGCAGGGGCACCAGGATCAGACTTCCCTGGGGTTTTGTGCAGCAAAGCTTCTCCTCCATCTCTTCCTGTCTCAGCCAAGAAGGCTGTCACGAGGGTCTTGGTTCTGTTTTGGTTTTAAGGCTGTAGTTGTTGTTTTGTTTGCCTTGTTATACATACTAGTAAAGAACTCTTATTCCTATCCCTATACCTTTGCCTGAGAGCCCCTTAATTTCAAAATTAAAATAATTTGGAGGGTGGGGATTTACATTCCCCATTCCAAGGGAGGGTCCAGCTTTCCCTGGCAGACATCTGTCTTTCTAACTAAGACTGCTGCAAATGGCTCCTGATTCTACAGGGATTTCATCACTACTGACATGACCCAGTCTGGTGGCATACCCTGACTGAACTAAGMGTGGGTGTGTTCAGCTGCTCACAAAAGACCTCCTTCCATCGCTGGCTATAAAACAAAGTTAGCGTGTTATAAATACATATTAAATTATTGGCTTTTCRCAAGTATTAAAAATGAATGCTATATGTATAATGTTGGAGACTTAGCTGTATGAATATTTTTTTTTTTATTTCTACTATTAACAAAACAGAAATAGTAGTGTGAGATATATATATATATATTTCTTCAGCTATAACATAGTATATAGAATACGTTTTTGTTCAAGTAGCTAACACAGAGGATGGGCAAGATAATTAGGAAATTCTTCACATTCCTGAATTATCCTATCTGGATGAAGATAATGGTGACAGACCCCAGAACCCCAAAAGAAGAATTTATTATCAGGGAGTGGGATGGCAGGATGGAGCCACAAGGAGAGATAAAATGTTGATCTTCAGGATGGAATGGGGGCAGGCCAAGGGGGTTGAAACCAAGAAAAAAAGAAAATCTAAACTCAAAGGAATGTTTGAATAATGCATGGGGGTCTATGAATATGTAACAAGATGATGTATTTAAAGAGTGATATCCAGTTAGTAGGCTGCTTTTGTGTCTCTTATTGTCTTTTTATTAAACCTTTTAATTTTAACCAGAAAAGTGAACCTTGTTTTTCACAGCCTTTGTGAGCAGTTGGACAGCATTACTTATAATGGGGCAAAGCGCAATGAAATCCCAAAAACTGCATAAAGACTGTCTGTTGTTCATCACCAGGGAACAGGTGCTTTATCCAACAAGGAACAGGAACCAAAGCTTTATCCAGTTACTTATATGGGTCAAACAAATGTGTCCCTGGTACCCATCAGATGATTCCTATGATCTTATTCACTGGCAAAAGGTCAGTGAATGTTTACAAACTCACCAAATTTCTCATCACGATGTCCACCCTGATGATATTATTACTTGGCGTGTGGTATACTCATCTTGGCAACAACTTAAGGAAGCAGATTGTGTCCTTGTGGATGATCTACCTGCACCATCATCAGATACTGTTGTTTTTGTTAATGAAACATCACCTGAGGATAATGATCTGAAGAAAAAAAGATCTGTTTGATCCTGGTCCTACTGACTCTGGACAAGAATCAGATTTATTTCCTCCTCTAGCCCCAGTATGTGCTATGGCTGCAGCTGCTCCTAGCATGGAAGAAATACTAAACAGCACACAAAATGGCTGCAACAAATTTTTCACATATTGCACCACCATCTTATATCTCATCCTATTCCTCTAGCAGTTATGATGAGGAAAGAATACCAACCTACAGGACCTGAGCCAGAAATGTTTACACAGAAATGCCAGAGGAGGGCTTTGAAGAAGGGTGATACTGAATTTTTTCAAGCAATGCCCATTGTATGTCGTAATCAAAACTCGCATCACTAACAATTGCCATATGAGATGGTAAAGGAACTGAGGGGATCAGTAAAAGAAGATGGTTTACATTCCTCCTTTACTATGAATTTATTGGATACAATTGCAGAAGCTCATACTATGTTACCAGTGGATTTGAAATCTCTTTTTAAGACAATTTTGACAGGATGGAATTTGTAGATTTGGCTCCAACTCAGGCATTGAATAATGATAATCAATTGACTTCCTCACTCATCCCTCCAACTTGGCTTCCCTACCCATTTTTCCAGATCCAGCCTTGGCTTTCCTTCTCCTTGCCTACCTCTCCCTTGCCTTGCCTTTTAAAAGCCACCATTTGCCTTGCTTTCCCTTTGAACACCTGCCTTCCTTTGCATTGCCTTGCTTACCCCCCACCCACCCCTGGAATTCAATGCCCTTTTTTCTCCATGCATTTCCTTACCTTGCCCTGTCTGGTCCTATGAGGACTGTCAAGGCCTGCACAGATCCCCAGTATGCACATGAGAAGCAAGCCATCCAGCCAAAACTATCTATCCTGGCAGCTTTTGTCTGGCACCAATCCTTGCATTTATTGAATTTTGGACAGGCAACCCACATTTCAGTCATTTTGCTAGTGGACAATAATGACAGTTTCTTTCAGAGTGAGGAAAGCATCACAGACCCACTGTTTGAGGTTAACGTGAGAGGAGGCCCGTGAGATGCCACATCAATCCAGACCCAGACAGTTTATTTCTGGGACGAATCCATATGTGTATTGAAGTTTAGACAGGTGTAAGAACCTGAAAACAGGAGACAGTCTTCAAAAAGTGCTTAATTATATGTCAGCTTATTTATTCCACACTCTCCAATCTGGGCCCTCTCATAGTGAAGTCAGAAGCCTCTTTGCTCTTTGCCTGCATGTGGATGCACTGCATAGGAATTCCCAGTTTTYGGGAGTGGCTCTCCAGTCCTTGGCTGTGACAGGGGCTTCCCAGCTAATGTGAGGATCTGGGTGATGGTAAAGTATTAGGATAACTGGTGATCAATCTTTCTCAATCGATATAAGCATTCTTTTGTAGTATTGATCAGGTGCATTGCTGAGCTGCTTCTTTTGTAATTCTTTGCTGCTTTGAATTATAATAAATTACATTATTCCTTAAGTTACTGTATACCCTGCCCACTGGTAAAACACCCTGTCACACACTGGAAATAGGAACATTTACAGCACCATTTTTTCCCCAGAAAACTGCATGTAACCACTCCGCATGTCACTCTTCTGCGAACTGTCTTTTAATCACATGCCTGTGGAGGGTGAACCTTCTTCCCCAGAGGTGTYCCTGCATGTCCTGAGGAGGAAGCACCCCCATATGATAAACAGAAGAGCACAGTCATGATGCCTGGATGACTGATGGGAGAGCAACATATAYTGACGCTGGACAGAAAGGATGGAGAGCAGCTGCAAATGCTCCAATTCCAGGAATCATACCCTGGCAAACAGATGTACAGGCATCTCGTCAGTGGGCTGAATTGGTTGCAGCMACCCTTGCCATCACGAAAGTGCAGACACATTACTTATACCCTGAGAGTTGGTTTGTACAAAATAGCCTCACAATCTGGTTCTCTCTACTTCTCTGGGCCCAGGAAAATTGGCATGTACAGAAATACCGTTTGTGTGGGGCAGATATATGGAAAAAAATTTCAAAACATGTACAAGAACATCCCTTAAAAGTAAGACATGTCTCAGCCCATCAGAAGAATGACTCATTTGAGTCACAGGTTAATAGGGAAGTGGGTGATATGAGCTCTGCTAAGGTACATGCACAAGCTATGAATGCACATACAGCTTGTGGACATTGCCCACARCCAAACCTCTTTGCTGTTACTTGTGTATAAGACATTTGCACAAGATGGTATTATTTGTACACAGCTGTATTTAAGGGCATTTTRTAGGCCCTGGGGGAAAATACAGTGGAGTCAGTGGGCTTCTACTACCCAGGCTGGTTACATTGGCTCCTTGTCCCCTTTGAGGAGGTGGTGATGTGTCTTCACTGCTGAGGATACGGTGTTAGGTTTACTCTTTGTTCAACCCACCAAATATGCCAACCGATAYAGCACAATTGAAGCATTAGAGCAACTGCTACAAAGGCCCCCTCACCAAATACTGTAACCAAGGAACATACTTTAGTGGAAAYAATGCCCAGAACTGGGAATAGATTGGCTATTCCACATTTTCCACCATCCCCAAGCTAATTGACTGACTGAAAGAATGAATGGGATGTTGAAGGAACAATTGAGAAGTACTCAATTACTCAATTAGTTACCAGTACTAAAACTTTACAATAATGATGTCCACACCCTCGCAAAGCAGGTTTTTTTGTTAAACAAACAGAATACTCATAATCAAACACCCTAGTATCACGTCACTTCCAGTACAAAACATTGTGAAGATTGAGGTTCTTCCTGATGATGTCTTCCCCAAAATATTAGCTATGGGATAATGGAATTGTTTGCACCAATGGATTGTGTGGTGGGACCACAGCCTGTTAGTCGAGATATGAAAATTCATGTAATGATGTAACACGAGGTCTGTGGGTTGGAGAGAGATACACAACATAGACCTCTTCTGAGTCCTGGGCAACAGCCAGTAACCCACTTTATTGTTCCRAGYTTCCTTTTATAGCCAGTTTGAATTTCCTGGATTTGGGAAGCCTTATTGGTTGGGAATCTCTGCACCATCCAGACATCTGGCCAGTGATGTGTCTGCATCCAGGGCTTAGGTGGGGCTGGCGGAGGTCTTTGTTCCCCTAGGGACTTCTAGAACAAGCCAGGTCAGCTGAATTGGTTCTGTTATGATYAGACTCATTATATCCATCATTATATCCAGCTGTAAACCAGCTTTAAACCAGCTGTAAAACAGCTGCATATTGCTATATAATGACACCTGACAGTGAGTATGGTTTTGTACTCCAGCTTATCCCTTTATGTGACATCCTCTATTAATAACAGATTCCTGAGTTCTTGTATTTCAGGTATCTTCAGCAAGTGCCTGGGTCTTACCTGTGGGGGATAGTGTTGGAACTCTGTTATTGGTGCCATGAACCCATCATCAAATTGAACTTCACTCTGAAAGGGCACAAACCAAACACCTTTAATCTGTGTGGGCCATCACCCCATCTCAAGGTACCAGTCCTGGAGTAATTTCAAATGAAGGAGTTGGACTGACAGCATCTATATCACTGGAAGGAGATGACACTCCTGTTTCACTTCCTTATCACAGGCTGGGTCATCATTTTTTGTAGACCTGTATGACATGGACATACTCTGGATACATTTCTGCAGGATTGCTATGCATATAATTGTCTCTGGTAACATTTTTCCCTTTTTCTTCTCCACATAGCAAATACAGAGCAACTTCACCAGGGCAGYTGCTGACAAGCCACTTCCTGTCTCAACACCACAGATGCTGTTCCGAGTGTGATGGCCTGTGCTGCCTCAACATGCCCTGAACCAGCTGCATTGAGAGGAACATTTGACATTGACAGGACTTTACCCATTGACTGAGACAACCTATGGGTGGTGCCTTGAGAACTGAGTGGTTTAATTTCCTTACTGGAGGACTGGGACATTTACCTTAGAGCATTATATTTTTATTCCTTTTTGCCTATATGCTCTATTAAATGTCTCTACAAGTTACCCTGTCCCACACTTCAGGCTCCAGCATCAGTTGGCTCTTGAGCAAGGAGATGGAATGTCAGGAGGAAAGGGTTAAATGAATGAAGCAAGAGAATGGCAAGGAGGATGGTAGATTGCTAAAGTGACCTTGCAGCTGGGAATGCTAAGGCTGGAGAACCTTAGTGTTGCCCTGAATTTTCTGCTTTCTGTCTTTGTGCCGAAGTTCACATGTAGCTTCATCTAAACAGTGTGTATTTTTAGAATGTTTACATGCTTCTCTGAGAGAAGAAATGATTGATGGTGATGTCTACCATCCAGGTTGAGAGGTGGCAACCTGAAGTAGCCAATCTCTTGACCTCTGTACATATGTATATAAAATGGAGTCAGATTTTGAAAAAAAGTGGTTGTTCCTTTGATCTGCCGCTGTGTGTGCCTGCTTCTTTTTCTGTCCCTGAAGTGGGACAATCTCAGCCTTGCAACCACACCTTAGTGTTGAAAAACATCTATTTTATCACCATGTATTTTATCTACTTCTGTTTATCCTCTGTTTTGAGAAGTAGAATTTCTGCATAGAGATAACAAGTGTTATCAGAGACTTGAAGGCACTTTTCACAGACATGCTTGAGCTCCCTGTTATGGGAGAGACCATAAAAAGCACAGAGAGGACACCACAACATTATATTTTCTCTCCCCTGTTCAGCTGAAAAGTGCAGTGATAGAGTAACTTAGGTGGGTACTTGGAACCAGTCAGGGCCAAATCACAAGAGGTACCCTATGACACTGCCGTGCCCTGTGGTGCCAAGGGGCCATTATGACACTGTGAAGACACCTGGAACCAAGGTGACCTTGTGACACTCCGGGGCCTTATGGAAAGGAAGGGTAGTTGTGATACTCTGAGGGTATCAAGGGGACTGTTACACTTGCAGGCCCTTATGGAAACAAGTAATCCTTGTAAAACTGAGAGGCCTCATGTGCACAAGGGCCATTGTGACTCTGTAGGAGCATATGGAACCAAGGTGGCAATTGTGATACTGCAGGATGTCATGGAACACAGGGGATCTGTGAGGCCTCTTGGTGCCCAGAGACCATTATGACACCACAGGGCCATGTTGAACCAAATGGCAACTGTAAACATGGGCTGAGGAGCCCCTATGACACTGCAGGGCCTCATGGAACCAAGTGGACATGGTGACACTCTGAGCCCTCATCTTTAGCAATCTCTTGGGATAGCTGTGTGCATCTACAGGGAGGCAAACCAGGGGTGCCTAAGCCTGTTGATCCCAAATACACCCATCTTCGTATGAGCATGTCCCTACTGACAGTGGTGTTGTGTTCCCTCTGCTCTCCAGAGCACTTGAGTCCTTTGAGAGATGCTGATTAATTTGGTAGCTGACACCACTGGACAGGGCCCCCATGGCCTCAGTCTGACCCCAGCACCTGGGCCCAATTCTCACTCCCACAAAAGGGTCTCACCAGCAACAGGCACTTGGTCCTTACAGCACACAAACACACACAGACACACAGAGTGAAACTGGGAATACACAGAGAGAAAACACTGAAGAAAATTGAATAGGACAGGGCAGACTCTGGTGATCAGGTACCAGGATCAGCCAGCAAAGTCCACTGAGCAGCCCCTTTTCACCATACAGTCAGAAAATGATTTGGACTGGAAGAGCTCTCCTCTCATCTGACCCTGCCCTGCAATTAGGAGGCACATCTTTCACCAGAACAGGTTGCTCAGAGCTCTGTTCCTCCTGAACTTCACTGTTTAGGGAAATGGGTCATCCACCACCACCCTGGGAACTTGTTAACACAGCGATTTTAATCACACTTGTTACCACAGCAACTACCACACCAACTATCTACTTAGAACTCCTTCCTAAGTGTGGTGCCACAGCAAGCAAGGCTTGAACCACTTGTGATGCTCAGTTGGCATGGAAACCAGCACTAGGACCCACTGCTATGAGCTTGCGCCATAGAATTCTGGAGCTGTGATGCTACCATGACAAGCATCAGCCAAATGCACTGCTGATGCCCAATGTCATGGCAACCATAGAAATGCTATGCCAGGGACTATTTCCATGGTAACCAGCACTCAGGATGGCTGTCGTGGCAACCATCATGGATATGTTGCCAGGGACTGTTGCCATGGACATTTCACTGAGACTTGTTGGCTGCCACCACAACCATTTCAGGTCCTGTTGCAAAGGCTGGTTGCCATGACAACCATCGGGGCAGTTGCTATGACAACATACATATCCACCCCCCCACTGCTGCAAGTTCCATGGCAACCATCAATAAATCAGTTGCCAGGGGCTTTGTACGACACTTACACGAACCATTTGCCATGGAAAATATCCCACAATACTACTGAAAAGTCAGTGCCATGGCAACCATAATAAAACTCCATTACAACAGCTGGTTGCCATGGTAACTATCCTGATGCCTTCTTGCCAGGGCTGGGTGCACAGCACTGACAGTACTGGCCCCTGGTGCTGGGGGATGGGCATTGGAGACTGGTTTGCACCGGTGGGGAGTTAACTTCCTTCCCAGGAGATTCACTGGGGCAGGGCTTGGATTTGGGCTGGAAACGTGAAGGTTCCAGTAGGTTTTTGTTCCTGCCCAGAGCCAAGACCTTTCCTGTTCCTCATCCTGCCCCACCACTGAGGGGGCTGGGGGAGCAGAAGAAAGCAGGAGACACACAGGTGGCACCAGTGACCCTGACTTGACCGCAGGGGATTCCCAGACTATGTGGAAGAAGAATCAGCCTGGAAAGAGGGGGGAGAAGCAGGAAGGGGGGGATGCTGGAAGTGATGGTGTTTATGTCCCCAAGTCTCCATTGCCTGGGATGGAGCCCTGCTCACCTGGGGACAGATGAACACCCACCTGCCTGTGGTAAGAAGGGAATGAATTCCTCGTTTTGCTTCTCTGCACAGCTTTTCCTTCCCCCATGGACCTGTCTGTGTCTGAGCCCAAGAGTCTGGTCTCCTTCACTCTCTGCATCCCATCGGGGGCTGCAGCAAACTGGGCATGAGGGGCAGGTGCCAGAGAAAGACACAGGGAGAGATGGAGCTGTGGACTGTTGCCATGGCAACAAGTACAGGGACCCTCAGTCCACGTACAGAATCAGGCACAGAAACGGGCAGACATGATTTTACACCCTTCCCTGCTGTCTGCATTTCCTGCAAGCTTTCCAGAGTGTTGCTGGCAATATTTTTGTAATTTTTCAGGTGATTCATCCAACACCTCACAGAACACACTCACAGTATCAGGAGAATTCTGTGATACACCATGGATTAATGCCTCTAGAAAATACCAAGGTTGTAATTGATTAGTTACTGTTTGAGTCTACAAGTGGGCAGTACAGACTTCAATTTTTCACTTTCAAGTGCTCATGGGGAAAGCACAGTATATTCTTCCAGATCTTTGCACAATATTTGTTAGTTACATACAATAACAAATCTTACTTACATCACTGCTCAACAGCTCGACATTAGGAACACAAACTACTGGCCTATCCATAAGACTAAACAAAAAGAATGCAAAAAATACGTTTTGCTTCCCACTTTAGATGAATCTGGGGTATTTGATTTTTCATTCTTTTTTTAAGATGTACTTGTATTTTTCTTGTTTTCTATAGGCTCTGAAGTAGGGTTTGTCATTGTTGTGAAATCAAGATTAATCAAGGATTAATATAGAAATAGATGTTCTGATCTATCCTTACACTTCTGTGGCAGAAGCTGCTGGTCCCTAGGAAGGATGGCTGGTGGTTTTTCTCTGTGTTCAATTATTTAAAGCAACAACACTTAGTCCCACACTTTATATTTCAGATAAACAATTTAATGGCATCTTAACATGGCTTTCCCAATCTTATAACGTGCATATTTTACTCCTTATGAAGCTGAAATCTTTTTAAATATAAGTAATTCTATTGAAACTTCAATTTTAAAAGTTTCAAAACGGTTTTAACATACTGAAAAAAAACAGTCTAAAAAGACAGGTCTAACAGCCATTAAAATACAGGAAAAAGCAAGAGGACTTCAGGTAAAAGTGCACACATTTAACAGCGACATTTCTTTCACTAAGTATTATGTATTGAGAAAAACAGAGTAAATTTGAAAGAACAGAATTTCTAATGCCAGAAACAGCTTTGAAACAACTTTCTGTGCAGTTATATTTATTTCAAAATTTAAAATTGGCTGATTTGTGTCCCAACGTTTTGCAGCACAAGGGAAGAAAGGTGGAAAATGCTCTGCAGGGGAATGCAGTTATAGATGTATAAAGTTTATATGTGTAAAGGAAATGAACACAGTATTAAATGCACTGAGCATGACAGAAAAATGCAACAAAGTACTAACACTGAGAGAATAACAACCCTGTGGTTGCACCAGTAAGCAATGCCAGGGCACTGGGTATTTCTGCATTTTAAGCAAAGAACTTTACAACTTCTTTCATTTTTCTTTTCCTGTCCATTTTGGAAACCGTAGTCCACCCTGCATCGCGCATTCTCCTCATGGTTTTGAGTTTCAGGGCAGAGCCTGGAGATTTCACATTGGATGGAGCTGGTGTCTAGGAAGGAAAATAAAGCCATCCATTAGTTTCTGCCAACAATTTGATTAACTGTTT
This sequence comes from Mixornis gularis, assembly GCA_003546035.1. Classification (NCBI taxonomy): domain Eukaryota; kingdom Metazoa; phylum Chordata; class Aves; order Passeriformes; family Timaliidae; genus Mixornis; species Mixornis gularis. The sequence goes on along the minus strand of QVAJ01000821.1, from coordinate 24,169 downwards.
GGTTTAATCTTATGAAAGGCCAACGTACCTTTTTTGGTGCTGTGGAATGTAATTGTGAAGCTTGTGGATAATCTTTGTATAATTTTTTAAACATTTCTTCTTCCGAGACTATGCTCTAATAAATTAAAAAGTTACTTAGTCACATTACATTAAAAAAACTTCTTCTTTCCCCCAAGGATATTATACTATGAAAAAAAGAAGTTAAGATGTCATTACGAAGCATAACAGTTCAATAAAAAGAATGTAAATTATGTACATACAACTACAATTCCAGAAAGAACCAATTAAGTAAAAATATACACATAAATATATGGCTTGAATGTGGAAGTCTAAACTCTTTAACTTCATTCTTAGACACAGCAGTGAGCACAGAGAATTGTTCAGTACTTGATTTGTTCTCTGACTTACCAGGAGGTCAGTGTGCTCAGAGCTGTCTGACTGGGTATCCAGTTGGAGAAGCACTTTTTGCTTTTTCCTTGTGCTCTGCTCTGAAGGTAGGTTTGTGCTTCTTCCACTTGGCAGTTTATCTTTTGGAGGAGTCTTTATAATGTATGTCTGGGAAAGAAAATTTGTATATTTTTAGATTATGTTTTATGGGGTAAGTATAGAATCTAAACCCAAACTCATGACCCAGTTTACAGTCTAAGTGTCCAAGAAGACACCTGGGAGACGTGTTGGAGCTATTATCTTTCCATCCAAATGTGAAGCAAAGACCAAACAAAGTGGGATGGGGTGGAAATATCCTTTTATGGTTGTGAACCGAGGAGAATGAATAGGAAGCTGTGGAAGAGCTGAGTTTCATGGCACATTGTATCTAAGTACTTCATGCTTCTGCTATCTGCAGAAATTCAGGTTATTCTGAACTGTAGCCACTACATGTGAACTATATCAAACATCTAAGAAAACAGAAACAAACAAAATTGCAGGAAAAGGCTTTCAGAGAAAGATTGATAGTGATATCAAGATTGGTGTAACTTAAAATAGTCTTTTCACTAGAAGTTAAACTGAGAAGCATTGCAATGGTCCAGTGCAGTCCTTTTTTTGAAAGATAACATCAAAATGGTAGTGGATTCCATGGTTCCAACACAAAAATCACAAGTGAACTCCTGACCGGAAAGAAGGTTAAGTTCTGCAGTCAGGAGTACTTTGATACTTTGACAATTTTTACAGCTATATAAACTTTTCTCTTCCATAGAGAAAAACGTGCCTTTACAAATAGACACTTTTGAAGACTAAGTAAAACAATTCTAGAGACATAAAGCAACAACAGAGGAAGAAAAATGACACATTGGGAGCCCTTCCACAACTGTCTAATATCTCCATGGAATGGTATCACCCTTTAAAATCCCTGCTTATCCTAGGGAAAAAAAAAAAAAGCATCTACAGAGAAGTAAGAAATACAGCCAGAAAAAATGCAACAAGAAAAATTCACTGTTAGCAGTTACCAAACTTCAATGTTGGACTGCCCAAGGAGCTTCCTACAGGTACCGAAGGAGACATTTTTTCTTTTCCACCGTGTTGACTTCCATAGGAATATAATTTAGAGACTTTTTTTTTGTTGGTTTTTTAAATTATTTTTTTACATGAATAGATTCACTGTCTAGATGTAAACAAGGTTTAGGAATCTCAGGAACATAAGTTTGTATTTTTTATAACATAAGAAGTTTTAAGTTAAAAGCATTTCAATGTCTTTGGTTGAATGCAAATAACTTATCACAGCACTTCAATTGATTCTACACATATAAATACTATCAAATTCTAAAACCATTTAAAAAGTTAAAGTTACCTTGTGTTTCTTTTCACTGTCAGGAATCATATTTTGGGAATGCTGTTTTACAAGACTCTCCTAAAAAAGAGTTACATGATAGGAAGTAAATACTTATTTGAATTCAGTTGTTAAAAATCTTCTTGGTGTAATGACAGAACATAGTCTATAATCATAGACTGTTACAAAGTTCACACAAATATATGACCAGATTTAGTACAACTGCAGCATTCAAAAGTCGTTTTTCTATTCAGTTTCATTTCTTACACAACTCCTCACACTGCACAAGCCCAGGCCACATGTCTCACCCACACTGCTCAGTAAGTAAAAAACTCCACCTTTTCTTCAATTTCGGCTTTCAGTTGTTCCTTAAGGGATGACAGTTCATTTTTCAAACATGACAGCTCATTTTCCTAAAAACAAATAAAGGACAGGGTTAACTATTCACAACCTGGAAAAAAGAAAACAGTCCAAAGTGAGACAATAATAAATAGGGATACTCATTACATACAAAAGATAAGTTTTTCAATTCTATACTTGAAGCTTTGCTTTAGCTTGTTTAAAAAATACTGAAGTACTATACGAAACAGGTACTTGATCAGAAGTGTTCAAGGTAAGACCTTAAAACACTTGGGAGAACAGGGGTAAGAGGGCAGAATCTAACTATTTTAAAAAAAAACTTTCCTATTCAAACTGTGAAGTCACAACATGACACACTATCTGGAAGAGCAGACACAAACACACTGCTATGCCAATTTATTTTTAGAGACATTTGGCATTTTTAGTGCCCAGAATAAGATCTGTAAGAAAATGAAAGCAGACAAATTAGTGGGCTGATTTTTACTGTTCAATCCCACTAAAGCAGACAGTTAACCCCTCCCCAAGTATTCAACATGAAGAAGAAAAAATATGGCATTTATAATTATATTACACTTCAAGGTGTGTTGGTTTAACACAGCTTGGCTCTCAGTGGGGATGGAGGAAGCCACAGAAGCAGCTTCTGAGAGAGAAAGCTGTTCAAAGCTTGTACTATGTCCAGCAGAGCCAATTTCTGAAGTTTTTGATGATGGCCTGTTATAAATACATATTGTAAAAATGATTTTTGCAAATATTAAGATGAATGCTATATGTTAAAATAACTTAGCTTTTATTTCTGCTATTAACAAAAACTTAAGACATGGTAGTAGTGGTAACTGATACAGTTATGAGTGAACTGTCTGTTTTGTTGGGATAACATCCAGTAAACATATGATGAGGACCCTGCTACTGATATGCCAACTATCAGCATCTGCTGTCTGTAGAAAGTATGGACCAAAATCCAAACCAGCAGTGATAAAAAGAACTGGCTAAAACCACAGCCAAGAAACATGAATGCTCTAAAAAGGCGGACCCAAGGAGTGGCCATGCTAAACAGTTCCTGGGATATGTAAACTAGTTTCTGGAGAAGTTTGAATATGCATAATGGTCTGTGAATATGCAACAGGCTGATGTAATAGAAAAGGTATTTGAAGAATGTCTCCAAAGGTAGTACTGTGCTCTTGGCTGAGTGCCAAGCACCTGACCTTTAACACTTTGCTGTATTATCTCTGTCTCCTATTGTCTTCCTATTAAACTTTTTAAATTTTACCAGGAAAGTGAACCTTGTTTTTCACATGGCCCAATTTAAAAAGGTGGTAATGACTCTGTGATGACATATTTAGGGAAGAAAAAAACTGCATGCACTTTTTCTTCTTTTTCCGAGGGGTGGAGAGGTGCCGCGGCTGGGGCCCTCCCGGTGCCAGGAGTGGTCACCAGGGCCACGGCCACGTGGCTGGAACCATCTCGGCACAGCTTGTAATGCACTGTTATAAATATATATTATAAAGCTGACTTTTCACAAATATTAAAATGAATGCTATATGTATAATGTTGGGAAACTTTGCTGTATCAATATAGTTTCTTTTATTTCTGCTATCAACAAAATTTAGAAATGGTGATATGATGAATGTATATGTATTTCTTGGGCTATAGCATAATGTTAAAATGGGAACTGTGTGATCTAGAGTGCCTTTTTTTTGGTAAAGATAATCAGGAAATTCCTCATATTCTTGGATTATCCTATCTGGATGAAGATAACAGTGACAGACCTCAGAACCCCAAAGGAAGAATTTATTGATCTTCTGTTATCAGAGAGTGGGGCAACAGAATGGAGCCACAAGGAGATTTAGTCTGCAGGATAGAGCTTCAAGGAGAAATAAAAATGTTGATCTGCAAGATGGAATGAGGGCAGCTTGGGGTACAAACAAAGCAAAAGAATGTCTGAATAATGCATGAGGGTCTATGTATATGCAACATGCTGGTGCATTTAAAGATGTGTTTCTGAGATGGTAAGGGTGCTCTTGGCTGAAGGCCAAGCACCTGGCCATATTTTGCTTTTCTGTCTCCTAATTGTCTTTTTATTAAACTTTTTAAATTTTACGAAGAAAGTGAACCTTGTTTTTCACAGTAACTTTGCCTGCTTAGCTGCTTTTAACCAGCCGTGAGCAGAGGGGCCTTTTCGGTGCCTCACATGAAGAGAGGCACTGAATGGAGCCATCGTTGTGGCCGCCAGCACCACCCGTGTCGCAGTGGGGGGGACTAGGTGGGTGACAGAGCGGGGCATGGCGAGGAATTCCTCGAGACAGAGCCCAGGTAAGATCAACCTTTCAATGCTGCAAAACCCTGTAAGAACTTCTCAACTGATAGAACTTGAGAACAAACGAACCTGCAGACAACAAGTGAAGACGTGAAAAGAACAATATGGCAACACTAAAGTGCTGGGGAAGGAAGKAAGGAAAAGAAGTGCTCCAAATGTCAGAGATGAGATTCTTCTGCAAGCCATAGTGGGGACTATAATACAACAGTCTCCCTGTAATTCACAAAGTGCATGGAGGAATGCAGAGATCCACTTCACAGCCTGTGAGAAAAAGTCATCACACTGGAGCGAGTGGATGCTAAAAAGCTGTAACCTAGTGGGAAATTCAAATAAAGATAGAAGATAGAGAAAGAGGATCTTTGCTTCCAAACTACAACAGCTCCTCCTTAAAAGACTACAACTCATGAACTAATGACCCATGAAAAACTGTTGTGGGAAGACTGTGTGCCTGCAGAAGGGCTCACCTTGCAGCAGGTCAGGTGGGACTGCTACTCGTAAAAATTAAAACCACACTGGAAGAGTTCACAGAGAACTGTCTCCAGTGGGAAAGACCTCATGACACAGCAAGAAAAAGAAACTCCCTAAGCGAAGTGAAAAAAGATTTTTAGAAGTGACAAACTGACTAAAGATCATGTTTTGTCTCTCTGCACTGTTGGTGGGCAAGAGGGAGGAATTGGGAAAAAAAGCGTTCTAAAGGTTTATTTTAATTCTCATTACCCACTTTTAATTCTATTAATAATAAATTTTCTTGATACTTGTGGAGTCATCACTTGTGCCATTAAAGGAATTTCCAAGTGCCTTGCCTTGGAAAGGCGAAGGTTAAAGATACCCCTCCCAGGTGTAACAAAGGCTTTTCCCCCTTGGATCCTTGCAGACATTGTGCAATCTTCTCTCTGGGTTTTGCAAGTCCATCACCCACTCCATGGTATCCCCTTTCCCTGTTTCCCCATTGGCTATGGGGCCTGGTGTTATGTTCCTCTCTTCCCTATGGTCACTTGCCCCCTGCCCTGCCCCCTGTACCACCTACGAACCTGAGACCCTATACAACTGAGAAAAACCATGTTCTCTCTCTTTTGCTCCGAATTCACCTTCGGCACATGGAATAAACGCTTGCTGGAAATTGATCTGGGCGGGGAGCCTTCTGCCTCTCTGCTGAGCCAGCCTTGTAACGTGTGGATGTGTGAGCTTGAATTGATGCCTGAATTCCTCTCAAACAGCCTCTCTACAGAGAGGCTGATTGGGATCTAGAAAGGTCTTAGCTACAATCCAAAAAGATGCACTGCTACAGATACTATTTAAGTTTGAACCTGTTTTACCCTTAAAGTGTTTTTCTCCTAATCCTTATCTCAGCTCATGAACCTTTCAGTATTTCTTCCCCCTCCTCTGCTCAACTATAGTAGAGAAAAATGAGTGAATGGCTTTTTCATGTGTGCTTGGCTCTTAGCCAGTACAAAACTACTACACAAGGACATCAGCCCCTTCACTGAATTATTTAACATTGGAAAGTACCCCTTACCAGTGCTCTTTCTGATGATAGCTGCTTTTGCTGTTTAATTTTACATACTTTTAACTCTGCATCTTTTTCTTCAACCATTTTATCATATTCATTCTGTGTTAAAAAAAACAAACCAACAACAAACTCAAAACACGTGACTAAATGTTGCAGTTATAGATCTATCCAGTCTTAAAACATCAGTCATTTTTTCAAACCAGGCTCTTCAGAAGATTTAGAAAGCACCATGAATAAACACTGACGCTTCTGCAAAAACTGTAAAACAGAAAATGCTTGATGCAGTATTATTTTGCAGACTGGCAGAGAGTGCTTTATTTGTAGGCAGCAATGTGTTCAGCACCAAAGAGCCAGCTGTGCTATTATTGTTAATGGTATTTGCTGAAGATATTGCAAAAGAGTAACAGAAATGTAAACTAAAATGTGTCAAGCTAAACTGCTGACAGTCACTAAGTAATCTCCTAAGAGAAAGAGGCCAAACTGATACTGAAAAATACTGCATTCAGATGGCATCAAAGGAAGCTTGAACAACAACAACAACAAAAAAATCCTAGAAGTTTAGATAAATGGGATTTGTCTGCCTGTAGGCATGTTTTCAAAATCTTCAAATTAATTTGATTTTAGATGATGAAAAGTCAAGCACGTGTGCAGCTTCCTTTCCCCAGATTCAGGCCTTTTTCTGGTTGTGAAAGGTTATTAACATAGTATCACACATTACAAATCACAGCAATCAGTAAAATCTCTTACCTTGTGCTTTTCCATAAGTGCCACCATTTCAGTTATCTTATGCTGACATCGGATATCAGTTTCTCTCTGTATCATTGTTGCTTCATCATAAAGCAACCTCATCTTTTCTACCTGTTAGTAATAACTTGCATTTGATTCAGAAACATAACAATATATTTTTTTTAAATCTTAGTTTCATTTCTTCTTCCCCCTGAGGGTGCAAAGTATGTAGTCCCACTTGGACTTCATTTGCTTTGAAGATCTTTTTCAAATCTGACATCCTTTACGCAGATTGTTAAAATGGGCAAGGTTAAAGGTACATCCATGGCAAGCAAGTTCACTTTGAACCAAAAGGCCATTTCAAGCACTCTGATGTAACATTTCTTAGCATTACCATCAAAAAATGTGTGGGCAGAAAAATACTAATATGAGAGAAGTTATAATATAATTTAGCTATGCTGACTTTATACCAAGGGTAGAATTTCTTTGCACTATATCTTGAAAGAAAGAATTTTTAACTGTGTTCTTATTTTCGAAAAACATATTCAAATATTCAACTTAAGCACCTTATGTACTAAAGCTTTGATCACAGGCATACACAAGAAGTTCCACTTAGGTTGATAAGACTGAAATATAAGAGCAAGGACTCTGGTCAATAAAGCTTCATAAAAACACTTAAAAATTAAATTGCATTAAAAATTAACACCTCTCACCTCTTCATGAAGTTTATTTTCATTCACTTTTCTTGTTTCTATGTCTTTTTGATAGATGTCAACAGCTTCCTTATGCTGCTTGTTCATATTTTCCATCTCTAATTGCAATTTATTCGCCTTTTGAAAATGCAGAATTGCTGCTGTTATTTGTTTAGGAATTATTATGTTAATAATTTTTTTTCACCTCTTATTTTTGAGCAGAAACACACTTTTCAGATATATTATTAAAGTGTTTTCTATTTAAAAGTTCAGCTTTTTTAAATAAAGAATTGAACTTTGGCCTTAAGTGAGTTAGAAAATACTCAAAGAAACAATGGCAACAGCCATGGAGAAGACTGACATAAACAGTCACCCTAATTGCTGTGAATTGCTCAGAGAAAACAAAGTACAAATGGAGATTTTATTCCCTCTCTTGTAAATCTATATAAGATTTTCACAAGTTTTATGGGATATTTTTCTCCCAGCTGTGCATTTTGATTACAGTTTTTCCTTTTAGGTTTCTTATATGAATATCCTCAAAAAAGTCCACTTCTTTCTTCAAGTGTAGTAACCAAAGCTGGACAAAATATTCCCATCTGAGGGACTGCAACTGCAGAATACATTTAAAGAATAGCCTAAAGAGAGTAATATATGTATGTCCTTTAAATGCCTTCCTGTTACAATGAGGTTACTGAACCCTGTTTATTCCACTAACAAAAGAAAAAAAAAAGAAAGGAACTGATTAGAAACATAATTAATTGCGATGTGAAGTCCATCTTTTTTAAATGTCCAATAGTCAGCACCCAATGATTAAAAGTGGAAGCATCTTCTAAAAACTATGAGCTCATTCCTGCAAAATCTGTATCCCAGATCCATAAACCATTTTAGAATGTATTTAACAAGTATTATCACTAGTTACAATGGGACTTAAAACCAACCACCTCATCTCTACACGATGCTATTTAAACCTACCTTCCCTTCAAAAAGACTGGTTTTCTTGCTTTCTGCAGTAATTTTCTTTTTCAGCACCTTATTCTGTTGAAATAAACCAAGCACTGTACCTTAATAAGTTAAGAGAATTAGGTAACAGTTTAACTGCATAAAAAAGTCAGAATCAACTGCATAAAAAAGTCAGAATCTTCAAAATTCCAGTAATTTGTAATTGGTTTTTTATATTAAGGCTAATATAACAAATCAAGTGATTCCAGAGATGACTCCTTAATTTGCTCAGAGCTAGGATAAGACAGAAAAAATTTAATATTCCATAGGTGTATCTAAATATATCACAGCAGACAAAAACAGCTGAAAAGTCATCCCAAAATACCATGTGTTTATGTATTTGTGACCTTTAAAATCTCTACACACCTCCTGCTGCAACTCTTCAATGAATTTGGTTTTATTTTCCACCTGTTTCTTTAAATTATTCATCTGAAAGACATATTTCAAACATTAATTAGTAAGTCCTAAAAATTAGTCCCTGTGTTAGCAACTCCTGTCAACACTCTCAAACATACACTTGCACCAGTCTGGTTTATTCCAATGGGACTGAAACACAAGCTGATGTGTTAGAATGATCGGAGTTTTAGCCATAAAGTACTACAAGATGTTAATTAATAGCAGTGAACCAGTTCCTTAGTGGTAACAGAATTAAGAAAGTAGAAGAAAAAAAACCCCAGTATCTTCACAATTTAAAAAATACACTTGTATGAAGTTCCCTACAATTCATGAAAAAATGAATTTTCCCAATTTTTTCCCAGAATCTTCAACTGCTTTTCCCTTCTTGAAATTTCATTTTCAATACTCTTAACCTGAAATTACAACTGTAAATCTTTGACTTATACAATGAAATTTTGAAATCCAGTCTAATGCTAAAAACCCCAGGTTGCTTTGAAACTATAGAAAGAAAGTAAAAATATTTGAATCTATTTAAGCTAAAACTCACATTACATATAAAAAGCTAATCCAGAGCCCATCCATCACTCAGTGGATAAGCAGGTTCTCTGTTTGCCTGAAATAAACCAAATCTTTAATATTAAACTTCCAGGCAAAGAGCAGATATCCCAGTGATTGTGCTTGTCTTTTAAAATAATAGGGCTCAGCATGTGGACACAACATGTCACAATTTGCAGCAGCTGTGAAAGAAGAAAGCCTCTGTCAGAGATCACATTCCCCAGGCAGAGCTTTGCAGAAAAACTCCCAACAAACATTTTACATTTAGATTCTGTCCTACAGGTTATGTAACATATTTTCATGACACATGACATGACGTACATTTTCTTCTCTTTCATCCAGTTTACTTTTAATCTCTTCACCTGTCTTTGCCATTTTCTCCTTCAAAGACTCCAGTTCATTTCTAAGGGCCAAATTAACAAGCATTAGTAAATATTTAGTTATTACCTTTAACTTCTTTTCAGTACTGCTAATAAACCCATATTTTATTTTCTAAAAAGAGCTGCTAATGTTGATGGGAAGTTCATAAGCTGCTCAATGAAAATGTTCTTAAAATGAAGCAACATGCCTAGTAAGTCAATATGTGAACTGTGTGTATTTTTTTTAAATACGAAAAGATGTTCCACCTAACCTAAGGAAAATGCATCCTAACCTGGAATATTTTAAAGTGTGTTTGAAACATGGGAGGTTGCCTGTCTATTGAACTGACTGTACAGACTTCTGCAGAGAGTAACACTTATCCAGTTTTGCCTTGTCACATTTAAACCATAACCTTGAACTTCCATTTTCATTTCCTTCACACCTAAGATGTCTACTGCAAAACAGGACAGCTCTTTCTGTGTAATACAAAATGATGGAAACATTGCTCCTGTACCAATAGGTATTTCTAATCTGAGAAAATTTCTACTTGGACAACAGCAATACTGAATAGTTTCTGTTTAGCTATATAATCTAGGAAAACATTAATCAAAAAAATCCCAGAAAGGTGCATATGAACACAACTAACTATTTGAGTCTACTTCCTTTAACAATATCAGATATTAATATTTGTTTTTACTTGCCTTAGCTGGCCATTTGCCTCTTCTAGGTTTTCAACTAACTGCTTTGTATTTTCTTCTTTTTTCTTACTATCCTAAATAAAATTCAAAGCGACTTCTTAAAAAACTCAAACACATCCAAAGCACACTGAACTGCCTTATTCACAAGTGTAAATACACTTCCTTTCCAATTCAAACACAAAAACTAGTTCAGGTACTCTACAGAATCATGTCACATTGCAGCTTATCATCTAATTTGTAAAATTGAGTGATTTGTAAAATTGAGTATTGCCCTTTAAAAAAGCTAGAAGTTTACAACTTGCCTCTTGTTTTTCTTGCAGTTTCTTGAGTTCTGCAGCCACAGCATTTTTCTCTTGTGCTATTTGTTCTTTCTCTAGTGAAAGCTTATTGAGATACACTGTTAGTTGTTCATTCTTTAACCTAATTTAAAACAAATGACCAAGAGGAATAAGATGCATTTTAAAATCTCCTTTTAAATGAAATATACCCATTATCAAGTGCTACTCCATGCTGAAAAAAGTCCAAGCCTTTATCTACAAATATAACCTTTGCAGCAAAGTCACAGCGATATAAAAAGGTGACAGAAGAAGGAAAGAAAACCAGAGTCAACGTTTATACAAATATAATTAGTGAAGATGATGTAGTTCAAAGCAAGATTAACAATGAATTCAGAAACTTTCTCTTCTTGTTAACGAAGTCAAAGAGATATGGAACAACTATATATTCCATAGAATACATACAAATAGAGAAAATGTCGTTTACAAATGTAAGCATACAATTAACGTCATACTGGTGGTTCAAAACTTTCATTAGAAAATAATCATAATTCATTTCGCTGAGTATTAAAGTAACTTCCATATAACACCAAAAAAAAATTGAATACTATATTTTCAAAATGGTCATACGCCTCTTGTTCAAGATCTGTTTTCAGAGTCAAAAGCTGTTTTAAATAATCTTGTTCCTTTTCAGCTGTACCAGTCAGCTGTACTTTCAAGTCATGTATTTCTTTCTGCAAAAGGAGAAGGAAGAGTTTTGAGTATACATGTGTAAATTACAACTCACAGAGGCTACCAGACATGAACTAACAGCACGAGGCTTTCAGAAGAACCAAACAACATCCAGGTCATGGATTACCCAGACTGTACCTTAACATATCTCTGGCGTGATATGGAAGTGGTGTGTGATAGTGAACTCTGACACCAGTGCTGTACATGTCCCCTGCTGTGAGTTTAATTACCTAGTCTGCAAAACTACTAAAATTAGATTCCTTGGACATAACTTTAAACAGACATTTACTTCAGACTTCATAAGCTTTTACATTCATCTAAACAAAAAAGACTAAATAAACATCAGAGAATTCCAGTTGTATACGATAGAATAGAAAGGCAATCAACAGGGCTGTGTCTTAGTCCTCACTACAGCTACTGTAGGAGTGCAAGGGGCAACAGTCAGGCTCCTCTCCATAGGGAGATAGAGGATCTGCTGCTGCTGTTACAAGCAGAGCAGTTCAGGGTGGGACACTGCTCTGTGTGCTATTTCTTATGTACTTGTATACTAGTTATGATGTGTAACTTCACTATTTATAAAAACATGTTACTATTGCCCTATTTCAGACCTCTCTGATTCGGAGAGCATTTTCATTGCTCTCTCCAAATTTTTCTCCCTCTGGAAATTTTCTACAGTAGCCTCAAGATCCTTCAGTAAAAGTCCTCCAATTTGCCCATTTTAGAAAATTAGTGAAACTCAGTTCAGAACACTCAATGCACAGATTATAACAACAAGCAGACGTGGTAAAATGCACACCTGATTTCACACTATCTTAACTTTAGTTGATAGTTTCTTGTTAGACTTGTAAATATAAAATCATAACGAAAAGAAACCTCTCTTAAGAGTGTACTTCATATAGCTTAGACTTCTGTGACAGAAAATGGGTCTGTGTCACACTACAGTAGGGTTCACAGAGGCCAGAGCTAATTACCTTCCTATAAGTAAGAAAAAAATGGGAAAACTATATGCAGAGGGAGTGGCATTTGAATGGGCATGAACCAAGAAGGAAATAACTAAAAACCTTGACAAGGAAAACCAAAACATGGGAGACAAGAAAAACCAAAAACATAGCAGACAAGAAAAACCAGAACACAGGAAACGAGAAAAACATTGGCAATAGAGAAGTTCTTCAAAGAAAACACTGAAATTGCGTGTGAGAAAGTTTAGTAGAAATGTTAAGGTAGACTAGACGGTATTTATTTATGGCATTTAAGATACTTACAAAGCAAGAGGAATTTCATATGAAGGGCAAATGCCATGAGATTAAAAAAATGAACATTTACCAGAGTTTCTGACAGCTCTTCAAGTTGCACTTCTTTGTCATATTTTACTTTAGTCATCTCTTCTACAGCACATGTAATGTAAAATTAATGGAACAGAAATAAATTTTCATATTTAGCAGGCAGTATAAAACTTTTACCCTTTTGCAATACCCAGTTCTCAATATTTGTTTGATTAAGTTCAGAAGCTGTACAGCTAATTTATGGCTTAATCTAAATGTAGACTTGAAAAAATGATTAAGAAATACATTAGCAAATCTATATCTGAAGAAAACCAAATTATTTATCTTAAATAAAATTCAGAGCCTATTATGTTTTCCACAATCATGGCTTCAAGTAAACCATGGACTGTAAGACCAGAGTATTCTTCAAGTATTGATGCATCTGCATTGTTCCAGAAAAAAGTCTGAACTGCTTAAAGGTATCACATGGATATCTTGAAAAAGGAAACCAGTTATTACTAACTACCAAATGTTTTCTATGTGCATATTCACAGTACTGGTATTTTTTGCAAGTACTCAACACCAAGATTGTGTTTGGTGTGGAACTCTCACAGGTCTCATCTTGCCTCATTCTAGACAAGCATTAGCAGTTCGCTTTTGAACACTTCTCTATAGATGCCCTCAATGTAGACGAAGACATCCAATTAATTTCTCATCTGTCAGATGAGATCTAGGGCCATGTGCTGCACAGCAGGAAAACAGTCCTAAAGGCAGATCTCTTCCTCAGGGGACTAAGGAGCACATCCCTAGAAACCACATGATATCAAAGCAGTATTTAAAGATAATCCCTGCCAGCATCATTCCACACCCACCCACAGGAGGGTCTACAGAAACCTTAATGGGAAGTTTTATCTCTGCTACAAGCAACAGAAGTCACTCCTGGCACCTGCAGTGCTACTGGTCTTAGCTGGAAACCAAAATTACTTCCACGAGAATTCATGCATGGATGGTCTTACTATTGGAGCTCTGCATAGCACTGTCCTTTGGCTGTTGCCAGTACCAATGACCATCAAAGAAAAGGGAGTGAGATGAGTGAAAGTAAATTTAGGCATTCCTGACAGGTACAGGTATTGTAAAATCATTTCTCCAAGTACTAGAGACAGTCCATTTCCAAAAAGAAAGCAGAAAACATTTTTATTACTGCCTAGCTCATTTTCTGCCTTTCTACAAGCCTTACCCAGTTCAGCAGACTTATTTCGGAGCTCCAAGGTCAGCATCTTTGACTCATCTTCGTATTTCTTTAATCTAAGAAAATGGTAATTTTAAAAGCCCAAATGTATAGTACAAAGCACTGCATTTGAAACTTAAAGGACAATAAGACAATCCTACCACAAGCCCTTTAAGAACATTTACCTTTCAACAAACAGATGATATATCTGCCTGCATGCAACACATAACAAATTTAATTTTTACACCTTCAGAACAGTAGACATAAAAGTAAACAAACACATACTTACAGAAATCTGTATTTCTTAAAAGCAGAATTATGACAGTTGGAGGGGGCAAAAATTTACTTTTTATAGACCAGTATCAACCATCACAAATAAAAAACCCCTACATTAAATTTTCTGCATTTAGACCACTATGTCAAAAAGCCTCCAAATTTCAGCTTAATTTCTAATTGTTCTTGATTTTGTCATAGACTGCAACCGGTAAGATGACTCTTCAAATTCAAACTCTTTAATTTACCTATTTTGCTCATTTTGCAGCAAGCTTTTCAAATTGGCAGTAGAAGTCTCAAACTCCTCTGTCAGGGCTGCAAGCAAAGCCTTCATTTTTTTACATTCTTCCTCCTGTGCTTCCTTTTCTCCAGTGACCTGAATTAATGTTTTCACTGTAGTCTGGAATTCGGTTTCTAAGTTCTTTTGAGTAACCTTCAAAACATGATATAATTTCTAAACATGTTTTGCAACAAACAGCTACAGCTGTTTTGTATCTAAAGTATCCATAATTATTTATGCAAACACTCATCTAGTGTATTTATACTGTAAAACTATAAGCAAGGTGTACCTCTGCTTTTTGCAGTGAAATTTTAGCCTCTTCCAGCTCTGCCCTCAAATGTTCTTGACTGATCTGGGATTCCTTTAACATTTCTTCTTCATGTACTAAGCAAAAAAGATGTATGCTTACATTTTTAAAAATAGGATATTTACTACAAAAAAACCTGCTAAAAATGGAAAATTACATACATTTATAGGATTTAACAAAGACCAATGGTACTGACATCATATACTATAAATACTTTGAATATAGATGGCTTAAAAATATTGAAAATCAAGTTCTGAAAAGTAAGTTTCCTCAGTGGCATCTGCCTGACTATAAATTTGCAAAACTGAAGCAATGTATTTTCCCCTTGCAATTTTCAAAAGCTCTCACTGCTTGACTTGCCTGAAAACTACCCTGCCATTCCTGATCCCACATGAGCAGCTTCTGTTCCAAACAAAAATAAGGCCTTCAAAGCCCCAAAATTCTGCTGCCAACCAGCAACAGAATAAAATATCATGACCCTATGCTTCCTATGCTTCTACAAACAATTACATTTAAACATAGCAGACAGAATTCTTACATTTTGCTTCTATTAAGTCAGCAATCCTATTTTGTGATGTCTGCAGCTGAGCCTTGATGTCTTCTATTACACCATCTTTTTCATCTCTCTCCATGGTAAGAGCTGAAATCTAGCAAAATTAAAGAAATCTCATAATGAAGTCTGCAAAAGGGACAGATACTCATTTTCATTTGTACCCCAGGTATGATAAGCAGACATACTGCTGTCATTCAAGTTTGATAAGGTTGTTAATCCTAACCAAATATTGATCAAGTCACATTACTCTAAATAAAAAAAATTCCAATTCAAAATCAAACCATAAATTCCAGTAGACTATAGGTACTGAAACATCACTAAACTTAGCAGAATCTGACTTAAATGCAGCTTCAGCTATTATTTTTGTCTTTTTATTAATAATCAGAAACACTTCTTGGCTCTTGCACTGCCCCTTTAGTAACAAACAAAGCTGTATATATTAGATGGTAAAACTGAGCAAACCTGCTTTTCTTTCTGACTGACTTCCAGTTTGCATTCTTTTTCAAACATGTCCACTTTTTCTGCTTCTTCTTTCACTTTCGAGACACAGTAATAGTCATAGTTAACATTCTAGCTGAAATATACTCCAAGGTCAATATAACTTCCAGTTTAAGACTGCTTGTAATTGTATAGCTGTACAATTCGTTTCCAAGAATAATTGTTGAAGGAATGTTTGATTTTATAATCAAAATATCTTTCTTTGCCAGCTTTCCACAGAATTAGTCCATTACTTCATGTTTGTACAAGAAACTAACAGAAAAGAGCATGTGAAAATGAAACAGGAACATAGTAGCCTATACATATAGAGAGCGAGCATTTAGCTCAAGTTTCTGTAGCTATAGACTAGTGCATTATTATTTGAATAAAGTAACTACATGAAATAAGTATTGATCTCTAGACTGTACTTCACAGACAGAACTTCCACTTCGAGTGACTGTTTGAAAAATAAAGTTCCAAATTTGGCCCAGTGGAACAACAACAGAAGGGGCCAGACAGTGAATACAGGCAGCATGAATAAAAGAGGGTCCCAGTGTTTCAGTGTGACCTGCTCACCATTCGAGCACTTCACATCTGTCTGCCCTACACTGCATGTGTAATTAAAGTTATGGAGTACAAAATTGTTGAGCCAGCAGCATAAACACAATAAACAGAACTCTCACATTTGAAACTCATTTCCAATCTGTCCTTCTCTGCTTGCACACGAAGTTCTTCAAATGCCACTGTCATTCTCTAAAAACAAAATTTAATATTTGAAGTTCAAAACTGGAAACCCTGAAAGTTCTCCAGGGGCTGCCGCCAACCTCAGCCATTCCAAGAAATCACCAGGCAGGCAAAACAGAGTCCAAGAGGAAGACAGGCGTTCCGGCAGTCACCCAGCACTAAGCCATATCACACAGATCACATGGATCTACCTCCCAAACGCTGCTGCACTTTCTCCACTGAATGTGCTTTATATGATACAAAAATAACTCTTGAAAAGGGACTGAAAACCTGGCTTCCTGCATCACACGACATGATACACACACATGATGGATATAAATAGTATCTCAACATAAACATGGAACTCAGCTAGCATATCCACATAACTCACATTCCTTTTATCAAGCTATGTCACTTACTTCTAGGTTGCTATGAAGTTCCTCATACGATTGTCTCATTTCTTCTTTTTCCTGTTCATCTATCAAAGCAAGAATGTACAAGAAAATTTTTCTTTTGAAAAAGAATGCCAGCTGTCCAAGTCAAGAATTAAAAAAGGAATTATCAGCTCCTTTCTTATTTAATAAGTCATTATGAAGCATGGTGCCAAAAGTTATAGAATCTAGGGAAAATGTGTATTTCATTGAAACATTAAACAAGCTCAGCTTTTAAATTTCCTTCCCAAAATAATTTTTTCTGTGAAAAGTGTAATTCTGTATCCATTTATGCAACCATATTAATTATTATAGTATTAATGTTGTTAAATAATAATGTATCAAAACTGTTAGCATTTGATAAACTGTAATGTAGGGTTTTTGCACTGAATTTCTTCCTATCAGCAGATACCTACGACCACACAACTGTCATTATAAAATTGCAACAACACTCCATGTCCATATTTTCCTTCTTTCCTTTCACTTTTGTAATTGATACTATTTTTCCCTAAGAAAACAATTAAGAAGAGAATAGTAAGAAACACAGCTTTCAAAAAAGAATGGTACATCTATACAAAAGTGTTTATAGAATTAAGGCTAAACAGAAACAGACACTTCTTAAGAATCCAGGATCAAGTTAGTAAAATTTTAATGACTATAATAGCAATTCTAAATTGCATATAAAGTAAATTCCCAACCAAGGACATGTTTTAAAACCTCATTCATTAAGTTATCCAACTGTCTTGGCTTGTTCAGTTTTGTGAGAAGAATTCTAGTTATTCATTATACCTTGGGGTATAAAAAGGACCTTTTTTCCCCCACAAATGCATGACTGCTGCAAACAGCAAATGATAGCTCTGGAAATTTGTTCAAGAGTGCTGGGAATTCAGAGTAGATTCTACTGCCTAAAAACAGGCATGAAATGCCACTTTGTATGTCTTAATATACTTACAGTATCTGGATGGGACTGAGAACCTTGAATGGGCTGACCAGACCTGAGGAAACCTGCACAGCTCTGGAGTACCTGTCAGTGGCTAATCAGGGGTGTTGACACTGCCTCAAACCTGTATCAGTGTTTAGGCACCTGAATAAGCTCCCAGGCTTGCAACCTTTCAGCAAATAATTATACTGGCTTCAAAAGTCCTCTGGATTTAGCACTACAAACCATACATCTGTTAGACCTGTGGCTCCACTTCTAATTTTGTGAGCCACTTAAAATTCACTTCTCATTTTAAGAGCCACATCCAGTCCATCTCAACTGGAGGATGTATCCGGAACAGAACGAGAACTCTTTTCTGTTCATGAATTTAGAGCAAGTTAGAAGTACATCTACTCTCTTAAATCAAAAATAAAAAAGCATTTACATTTGCTGGTCTTCTCTGTGAAGTGAGTGCAGGATTCCTTGAGCAGATTACACAGATGCCTCGAAGCAGTGGCTCTAAAGGAGGAAAAAATACCATATGTTTTCACAGGAGTGCACAGTACTTCAGGTACCTAAGGAGTAACAGTGTAAATGATCTTCACAATTTAACAGCTATATGAAACTGCCCACATGAAAACTCATTATTTTCACCACAAAAATATTTACTTGGTTGCATTACTTACTCTTTCAAGAGATCTTTATTTTCACATATCTCATCTTCCAGTTTCAAATTGAGTTTTTCATTTTCAAACTAATTTCATAGGAAACAAACACAAAAAGACACTGTTATTGAAAATATATTAGAAATACACTTTGAGTTCTCAAATCCCACATGAAAAAGGAATTTTGGGCGTCAGTAGACAGAAGTCTATTTTATCTGGTATTACATGCTGAGTTATCTTTTGCATGAAAAATGTAATATTTAATGAATAATTTACCAGCAACTGAGACACTTATAGGTATATTCTTCATACACACACTCACATACACCTTCTCAAAATGATCATTTTCTCAAGGCACAAACCAACCTGCAACATTCTTTAATATTTAATGATATCAATTATACTGTCATACTAAATCAGGAAGCACTTAATTTCATCTATTCAATATATACTATACAATACTAGCCTGCAGTTCTTGAATTACTTTATTCTGTGCTTCAATAATCTTTCTATTTTCTTGGAGTTTTCTTTCTTTCTGGTTTAGTTCTGATTCCACAGTCAGTTTCCACTGCTTGATCTTCTCAGCCTCTTTGTAGAGTTTTGAGAACAATTCAGTTGTTGTTTCTGTATTCTATTAAAATGGATTCCACAATTTAATCTCAAATACTATCTAATTCATACTGTTATAGATAACACATTTATCTCTTAGAAACATCACAAAAGTAGTGTTTTTCCACAGATGGTGATATAAGTTACATATGATCAGGAGCCAAAGTTTAAATCTTTGTGCATCCACTATCTGTGTAACAAATAGCATTACAGAGCACATAGAAGAAACAAATACAATGAAATATCCCAAACTGCCTTCAGACATCACCAAATAGGTGGTCTTAAAGACATGGATAACTGCAGTCCACCAAAATCAATAAAAGTTTTGCTAGAATTATCAGCGAAGCCAAAATTCCTTCTAGTAGGTTCTTCACACCATTTCTTTCCTCTCCTTCTGACAGACACTGCTGAGTTAAGTAAAAGCAGCTTCAGAGACTTTGCCCAGGAGTACCAGTGATATTGCCCTTAACACACACAGAGCAGGAAGAAAACCCCCACACTCTTGTGCTCTTAGAACACTTTGAAAGCATTGTACACGAAGCATTGGGCCAGTGGTCAAGGCAGGTAAAAGCAACACAGGAGCCCATAGGGCAGATTGGTTTATGTACGAGGCCCGCTAACACCATCCTTGTTTTGGCTGCATCACAATATTGGTACAATCCTGATGGTACTTTAGTAGCTGCTAGGATTAAAAGATGTCTAGCCATCAGGGATATGAAAATCTGCAGGAGGAGAGCAAGAACTGTGTTTTATTTTGTGGTAGCAAACAGCGTTTTGTAGCTGCAAAGTACAGAAGCTATTGCAAAAAAACAACCTTTACTGAGGTGTGCAAAAGCAGAAATATGGTGGTAAAGACGCTGTGAAAAGAATCCAGTGCTTGAGGAAACCACTAAATTCGTTGTTTCACAGATAAAATAAAGCCAGACAAGGCAATTGGGATAATCTACTTCAGTTTTCCAAAGAATATTCTAACTTCAACCCCTCTGCCCCTCAATAGAATATTCAGAACCAAAAGGATACTTAAGTGTTTAAATCTTATTCTAATTAAACTCGCAGACTTCACAAGCACTTCAAAAAAAGAAAAAAATAACAATAGCAAACAACATTACAAGCACCTTAATTTTTAAAGATTTGTCTACAGGCATGTTCATTAAATCACAAATATCTTGTCTGAGTAATTCAGCTTTAAGCAGGAGACAGAAAACATTATTCCCTTTTAACTACTTCTTTTAGCTCTGAAATATCTACTGAATAATCGTTTACAAACTGTTTGGGAAAAAATTTAAAAGACCCCAAGAAATTAGATATGCAGAGTTGATACTTAGCTGACCTCTTCATCTACTTCAGAGTAAAGTTTTACTTGCTGTGAAACTGTATCTGAAACATAAAGAGATTTTGATCAATGTATTTCTAAAAAAAAGTAACACTGAAACTGTATTTAACAGTGTTACAGATAGGAAACTGTGAGACTACTCATGAAAATTAAAACACGACAATATTAAAAAAATTTAAAGAATGTACATGGTAAATATTTTAGTTTTACCTGAATCAGTGATTTCGCCACGGTTCAACATATCGAATGGCAACTTAAAATCATCATCTGGGCATTTGTTAAAACCCTGCACAAATTTAAAAATTAGGTTTTTTTATGGTAGACTTGTAAAGAAGGATTACAAAATCCAGAAAAAAAAAACCAAACCCTACAGATGATGTGACAAAAGAATTTTTCATTAATAAAGCAGCTGCCTACTATTTTCAAAGCCCAAGGTATTGGGAATGGCTTTGGAACTCATTTGCTTCTTATTTCACAGTGTTTTGTCAAACTGTTGTCTTCTGCAGTTTGCTTTATAGACTGTAGCCTAAAGGGGAAGCTTTCAACGCAGGGAACTCAGCAGCTCCTGCCTGTCTGTGCACCGGTGCATGGTAAAGGATGCAAGAAGCCAAATGACTTCTTTGAAGACCAGTAGCTGATATTTCTTTTTTGCTTTACTTCCAAGAGCAGTTTTAAACCATATCTGATTATGTTCCTGCATGAAAATACCCTTGTAAAAGGGTATTTAAGTCACAGAAGTTCGTCCTGTAAACGGCGTAACTCATCTGCTGTCAGAATATCCCGTTTGAATCTCAACATATTTCACAAGAAGCTTCGACATGAAAAAATAACTTGTTGAATTCCCATAACTCAGTGTGGGGACACATTTTCCCTGAACCCTTGATCTGGTGTGAGCAAGATATCAATGCCAGTGCAAGCATCTGAATGGGGCATTGCTCGCTCTCTGTGCTGAATTACCCATATCAAACGCGGACTTATCATCGGTGAGGTACAATGAAAACACAAAGCAGACGCTCGAGAAGATGATTCCCTTCCGTTTTGATAGAAAATAACATCAAAAGTCTTTGAAATTCAAGCCGAAGATGTTCCTCCGGCACATGAGTCTAGGCATATGTATAGAAATTAGTCCGGCGCAGGAGCCGTCCTGCCCCAAGCGTGTCTGTGTGCTCCAGCTCGGGGCTCTGCCGAGGCCCTCCCCGGGCACAGCACTGTCCCCGTGTCCCCGGGGAGGGGCCCCTGCGCTTTCCCCCCGCCTCCTCCTCACCAGGGCCTTCACATCACCACAGCCTGAGGGGGTGGGCCACGCTCAGCGGTCCCGCTGTCGAACGCTCACCTGGGATCTGCCCGCAGACACTTGCCCAGCGCTCAGGCGCGGCGGCATGAACAATTTAAACCGGTTGTCTTTCTCCATGGCCCCGATAAAAGGGCGAGCGGGCTCCACCGCCGGCACCTCTCGGCGCCGCTGAGGGCGGGCGCGAAGGGCGGGAAGCTGCGGCGGCCCCTCAGCGCAGAGAGCGCCGGGCGGGGGCGCCGCCTAGCGGAGCTCCCGGGGAGCAGGGCGCCGTCCCGCGGGAGCCGCGCCCGCCTCAGGCACGGCCTGGCCGGACAGAGCGGCCGCGGGGCGATCGGGGCGGCGCGGCTTCCTCGTCGCCCGTGGACACCAAAGAGGTCTCGGGACTGCCCCAGGGGCCGGGTGGTTGGGGATGTCGCCGGCCGGGGGTGGTGCACAGCGGGACCTTCGTCACCGCAGGGAAGGCGGGAAAGGTCTGGGGGGAATGGGGCATCCCGCGGGGAAGGGTGGGTGGGAATCCCGCCTGTACAGGGAATAAATGGGGGAGCCCCGTTCTCCTGTTTCCACCCCGTGTTGTAAATCGCTCCGCCAGAAACGTCGTGGATGGAATGTTGTGTGTCGGGCACCGGAACGTTGAGAGCTCTGGAAGGAGCTAAAGCAAAATCCAAGCCCGGAGAGCTCAAGGGAGGACAAACGTTTGGAGTGCGGAACACGGTGAGTCTGTGGGTGCAGGGCAATGCAAGGGCAGGTCCTGGAGGCATCTCCTAGAGCTGGCACAGCCGCAGCCGATGGGATCTGTGAGGGAGAGTGCTGTCGGGGGACAGTTTGGAATAGCTGTGCAGCCGGGGGGGAGTTCAGGATGCAGCCAGGGGTGCTGTCCTGCAGAACAGGATCCCTGTGCTTCAGGGCTCTGTGTGCCAGGGCAGGTATTGTAATAAGTTAACTGCCGCGGGGAAAAGTAAACAACAAACGCCGCCGTGTTGTATTCTTATCCCTAGAGATGAGATCCTTAACTTGGAATCGCCGGGCAGCGGTGGCGGTGGAAGCCATGCACGGCTCGCTCGGCTCGGCCCGCCACAGCCCTCCCGGGGCTGCTGCATCCCCTTCTTCCCCGAAACACCCGCGGGAGAAAAGCGGAGGGGAAAAAGCAACACACACACAAAAACCTTCTAAAGGCCGCATGTAGCAAAAGGGAGGAAACCACCGAAAACAAATACAGAAAAGTTTTAAAAGGCACAAAGCACTTGTGGCTCCAACTTCTCGCCCCGGTGGCGGCGGAGCTCCGCAGACAGAGCCGCCGATGCAGGGGCCCGGCCCGGCAGAGCCGCTGGGTCTGTTGAAAAGCCCGCGCAGCGAGACCGGGAGGGAATAGCATTGGAGCCTTCGGCTCCAGAATGGAGTTGTGAGTAGGAAATGTTGTCCGGTGCCTGCCGTCCTCAGAGCTCACACGTTCCGCATGGAGCTGCGAACCGACCAGTGCCCTGGGCTCGGGAGTTTTTTGAGGATAAAACTCACTGCGTGGAGCTGCCGCGGCCACCGCGACCACCGCGGCCACCGCGGCTTGCCCTGGAGAGGGAGCCGGCCACCCCGCGCCGCCTTGGGAGACTGTGTCCCACCGGAACACTTTTCCAGAGGCTCACGCACACAGATTCCATCTCCTGGTTTTTTGTTCGGCTCCCCCTGCTGCGCACGTCTTCAAGTGGCTTGGATTGTAAGCAGCTTCAAAGCGGATATAACATTTGTTAATAGTCTTTTCAGCATGAAAAACGGAACGAAAAGGTAACTTTTCCATCGTTCGTGGGTAAAGGGAACAGAAACAGACCTGCAGACCCAGGAGATAGTGACCGAAAGGTCTCTGCAGCACGCGGGGGAGGCGGTTGCTGCACCAGCTGCGGTCCCAAAAATCAAATCTGCACTATTACACAACACGTCAGGGGTCGAACAAAGCTAAAGAATTCCTGGAACACGTAAAAGAACTCAAAGGAATGTTTGAATATGTATAATCTCCATGAATATGCATGTGAGCAGTGCAATGATAAAGTACATAAGGAAAGTAGTTATAGCTAACTGGTGTGCTTCTGGCAATTTGTCAAGCATCCCAGGGCTGGATATTATCCCTTTTACTCCTTATTAAACTTCTAAAAATTTTAAAGAGTGAGCCTTGTTTCTCACATACTGGAAGTCATTTTATGGTCCTTGAGGGTCATCTAAAGGGGTCTCTGTTGGTCGTATTCACTGAATGCTTTGATATTAAAGGCCACCTTCCCTTGAACTTTTTCCTTGGCCATGTGCTATTGTTTCTTGCTACATAACTTGCCAAAACCCCACTTTGGTCCTTTTTATCTGTTTCTCCACTGGTTCCAGTCACATTTATCATCCTGTATGCATACCTTTACATCCTTCTATCACACCRTTTCCCTTTCCTTGATCCATGAG
>QVAJ01000819.1:39590-49646 GCA_003546035.1 Mixornis gularis | reverse complement strand
ACTTAAGAGCTGCCTGACCATCCCTTTGCTCTCCCTCTGACTTTTCCCCCTTCTCTCCCAGCTTTATGAAGCCCCAAAGCCCTCGGGGAGCTGGGCTGTGATAGAGGTGCAGCAGCTCTGTGTGGAATACGTGGTGCAGGTGCGCTGCAGGGAACTGGATGGAGCTGGATACTGGAGTGACTGGAGCAGAGCAGCCCAAACCCTCGTCCAGGACATCAGAGGTCTGTGATTSCACCCTCAGGGCTGGGATTTGTCAYACTCAGGTGGGATCTTCCTGCCCAAATTGTTGTTTTGCAGCCCCCTTGCGAGGCCCGGAGTTTTGGAGGGTCGTTTCGGAGGATCCAGCGAGGAAGCAGAGGAATGTCACACTCCTGTGGAAGGTGGGAGCAGCTGCATTTGGGGCTTTTCCTTTGATCCTAAAACCAGGAATTGGCAAAGGGGAATGTGACAGGCACATGAGGCTTGTGGGAATTGGGATTTGCCTTCCTCTGTGTTCCTGACAATCGCTTGGCTCGTCCTAGAGCGTGAATCCTGCTGGGAATTCTGGGATAAAATGGGAAATGCCTTTGCCTTCTTTGCCTTAAAATGTAAATGCAGGACAGGAAAAAGTTCCTCAGTGCCCATTCCTATTTGCTCACGTGCTGCTCTGGGGTTTGAACCCTGAGAAATGTGTCAAGCAGGGAATTGCTGTGGGAATCTGAAAGTTTGGCTTTCCTTGTCCTTCACTTCCCTTTTGTGGGAAGAGAGGGAACCAGAGTCAGCTCTCAGAGAGGGAAATTAGTCCTGTAAAAGGACTCCAGCCCTTGGCTAAAAAGACAAGAGCCAGAATATCTTTATTTGGTCCTGTTTCCTCAAAACTGAGGCTGCCCAAACAACTATTGCTCCTGGAATCAGGGAGAGGGGGAGGGAATTGAGGAATTAATGCCCATTAATTAATTAATTGCTGCAGCCCCTGATGGAGAATCACTCGTTGTGCAGCGTGAGCAGATACATCATAAAGCACCAGACCCCAGGGAACAGCTCCTGGGAGGAATTTGTGGATCATGGCACCAGCTGGACTTTTCCATGGACTGAGCCAACCCACACCGTCACCATTTTAGCCATGAACTCAGTTGGAATTTCTGCAGTTAATTCTAATTTAACTCTATCCCAGCAAATGAGCACAGGTGAGAGCAGCAGTGAGGGGAGGGATGTGGAAAATGCCAGGAATCCTGGTGATGTTCATGGGGAAAGCTTTTTTGGGATAAAATTCCCTCTGGCAGRAGTAAGGAATGTTTTATGGGGATACAGTCAGCACCAACAGAGCTGTTGGAAAACTGAGATTCCCATCATGAAAATCCTGATGATTTTTGGGTTGGGAAAAGAGTTGTCTGTCTCTGGGCTGTCCTCACTAATAAAATATAAATCAATTAATCCAAGAGAAATAAAATCCTGCTGGAGAACCGATCTTTCATCTGCTTTGATTTGGGAACACCCAACATTCCTGCTGGGGAACGTTTTTGTTGTTCCCAAAATGAAATGTGGTTGTGTTTTGGGCTGCCAGGGTACAGAGTCCTCAGACTTCCTGAGCAGCAATTCCTGCTTGACTTCCTGAGCAGCAATTCCTGGATTTGGCTGCACTCTACTTCATTTATTCTCGAGGATTCGAGAGTTTTTAATTCTTTGGTTAAAGATAATTAAGGAATTGCAGGTGAGAATTGAGATATTTGATGTCTGTGACAAACTTGATCAGTTTAGCGCTCGGGGCTGGTTTAGTGTAACCCAAATTTTTGTGGCTCGAGGAAAAAAATTCTCTCTGCTGATGCTTTTATGATACAAAAGAGAATTAAAGTGATAAAGGGGTGAAACTTGAGCAGTTTCTAGGATGTGTTTTYCCCTGTTTTCCACAGTGGATGCTGTGGAATCCCTCAGTGCTTACCTGGTGAACAGCAGCTGTGTGGTTGTGGTTTGGAGCCTCTGCCCCCAAATCCCTGGGCTCAAATCCTTTGTGATCGAGTGGAGGAACCTGAACAAAGGGGAGCAGATGAAATGGCTGCGAGTCCCTCCAGACCTCAGGAAATATTTTATTTATGGTGAGTGTGTGCTTGAAAATATAATTCTTGCTGTTAATTGGTGTGGAACAGAAAAATGGGGAATTTCTGAGCTCTGAGCCCTTTTTTCCCCTTCCCTGTTTCTAATCAGTTTTATTGACCAATAAACCAAATTTTGATGCTCATTAGAGGATTGCCTGTTGCATTAATAATCACGTTAAGCTCTGGAGTAAGTTCATTTTGTGGCAATACAATAAAATTAGTTCTGGAATATTGAACGCACCAGCTAATTATCCAAATTAATATCTGCATTTGCTTTGCATTTTTGACTTTACTCCTGGAAATTATCACAGTAGCTCCATAAGGTGCTCATTCCATGGCAGAACAATGCTGGATTAATAGTTTGGATATTGGGATCTATAAAAATGGGTCCATTATTGCCCTCCCTGGGCTGATCTGGGCTCTGATCTGTGCCCAGAGCCTCTGTGCRGGGAATGGGTTAAAAAGTGGAAAGCAGTGGATTCCAAAGGCTGATTTCCCCTTTCCAGATCACTTTGTCCTGATTGAGAAGTACCAGTTCAGCCTCTACCCTGTGTTTGCTGGAGGAGTTGGCAAAGCCAGAGCCACGGATCGCTTTGCCCAAGGTGACTGACAGGATCTTTCCCCCTGCTCTTTTATGAAGTAAAAGTGACCTTTAAGTGCAAAATCTCTGTGTCATTCTGAAGGAAAAAAAAAAGTGGTAATAAAGGCACTGTAATGTACCTACAAACAGTGAACAGGCTTCAGCTTTAATTTGAAAACTCTCTGTGGGCTGAGCTGAGTGAGGGATTAAACTCCTATTTAAAATAATTCCTTTTTGTCTGTTCATTCCCAAGGGAAAGGTTGGACCATGTGCAATAAAACTGTTGCTCAAGGTTATTTCCCCATCTGAGCTGTTGTTTCTGCTGTTTGTTATTTCCCTGTTGCCARCTCTTTGCTCCCAGACAAACCATTTTGCTGCATTAATAGCTGAGCTCCTTTATTTCCAGGGGGRTTTGAAACTGGCAGTAGTGGCAGCCTCCACGTGGTTCTGCCAATTGTTTTTTCCACCTCAGTTCTGCTGCTGGGAGCGTTGCTGGTCTCACACCAAAGGTATTTTGTTCCTCCTTATCCAAAATTCCAGGTGGTGCAGCTGCACTTTGCACTCTGCTGAGCTGCTGTCACAGAATCCCAAACTGGTTTGGGTTGGGAGGGGCCTTCAATCCCATCCAGGGCCACCCCAGGGACACTTTCCACCATCCCAGATGGTCTTGGACACTTCCAGGGATCCAGGGGCAGCCACAGCTTCTCTGGGAATTCTATTCCAGCCCCTCCTCACCCTCCCAGCCAGGAATTCCTCCCTAACATCCCATCTAAATCCTCCCTTTTCCAGCTTGAATCCATTCCCTGTGCCCTGTCCCTCCATCCCTTGTCCCCAGATCCCTCTCCAGCTCTCCTGGAGCCCCTTTAGGCCCTGTGGGTTGTGGTCAATCAGCACAGACTGTACCCTTTTTATTTCCCCAAACTGTCACCTGGAATGTCCCTGCTTTATGTTTGGGATTAAATTTGGGCCATTTATCATCTCCCCAACGATTATTCTGTGGCCACAGCGCTGTGGAGAACTCAAATGGCAGAGATTCCTTCCCTGCACAGTGCAGCCCCTGGGGGAACCCCAGCACCAACTCCAGGTTTTCCCTGACACTTYCAGGGTGAAGAAGCTGCTCTGGGAGGATGTTCCCAACCCCAAGAACTGCTCGTGGGCACAGGGAGTTAATTTCCAGCAGGTTTGTATTTCCCTGGGGCTGCTCCTTCCCCCACCCAGGGCTGTTGTTCCAGCTCTGTCTCCAGTGGAAATCYAGCCCCGTTCACCCCTCTGGCTCCATCCTGAGGTTCCCATTTCCCAAGCCTCTGGATTATGCATTGGATGTGATAAATATCTGCMAGTTTTTCACAGGTGACAGATGGTGGCCTTTGCCAAAACACCCCTGGCCTTGCCTGGGAGGGGTTTCATTGTGTTTGCATGGAGAGGGGAAGGGATACAAACATCTCCATCAGGGATAAACCACATSCATGAGGAGAAAAAAAAATGTTATTTTCGTTGTTTGAAAGCTCCCTGCTCATTTCCATGTGGGAAGGTGATGGATCTGTGTGGGGAAAATCCAAAATTCGAGGCCCRGGTGTCGCCAACAGTGAGTCAGGACTGAGTAGAGCCCAAGAATTTTACTCTTTGCTCCAATTTCMCACTGCTCTGAGTATTTTGACATTTTCCTCATTATTTTGGCAGCTTCCCTGCTGTAAAACGTGATTGGTTAATCCACAAAAAACCTGAGTTTATCTGTTTGAATTTATTAGGAAATACAAGGGAATTCTCCTTTGGAGCTCTGGTGCTGCTGCCAGTTCATCCTGGTGGATCATTTCCACRTSCATTTTTTAGGGAGTTGTAAATTCYKCATTTCTCCCAAACTGAGGTGTTTCACTCAGCTCAAACGTGCAGCTGCTCCAAAAATCCCATGGAAAGGCTGAATTTGACCTGGATAATCCAATCCCAGCAGGGAAAGCTCCTTCAGTTGATGTATCAATGATTAAATCTGCCAAGGAAATTTTGTCGTGGAGGAWTTTCAAATATAAATCCTTACAGAACGATGTGTGAAGTCGATGTGGCAAAACTCCAGCTGCTGGGAATGACCTTCAGTGTGGGATGCCGTGATCCAGAAAACCTGGGGAGYGAAATGAAGCTGTTCCATGCTAAAGGAGCATTGAAATCCCTCTTTTTCTTCCAGCCTGAAACCCTGGAGCATCTCTTTGCCAAACACCCTGAGCCGACGTCGTGCGAGCCGCTCCTCTTGGAGGCAGAGCTGGTGCTGGAGGACATCAGCGTCACCAAAACCTTGGGACAACAGCAGCCAGGAGATTTTTTAGGAGTCGATTCCAGGCCTCAGGACTCGGAATGTGACTCTGCATGCTCCAGCAGCTTCTCCAGGAGCTGCCAGGATGGAGAAGACACGGCCCAGTGTGAGCTGAGATACGCCACCATCATCAGCAGCTCCCGATCCGGCGGGCTGTGCCGGCGGAAAACCCACCCCAGGAGCTGCCTGGACAGCTGCCTCCTGCGCCAAGATTCCAGAGCTTTAGGGGCCTTCAGTGCTGCTTGGGAGGTTGGGAATGGGGCCTTGCTGGTGTTCCCTGGCTCCCAGCCCAGCAGGGCTCTGTCCCTGGTTTCCTCAGAGGGATTTTCGGAGCCTTCGGATGAAGATTTCGCGGGCGGCGCCGAGCGGAGCCTGTTTTACCTGGGGATAACAGCCCTGGAAAAAGGCCACAGGGAGGTTTTACAGGGAGAGGTTTTCCTCACAGAAAGCTCCAGGGGGATGTGTCAGCTCCAAAGCACGGATCTGCTCAAGGACAGAGGGGTTCTCCCAACAAATATCAAGGAGTTTATCCAAAGCAGCCTCAAGCCTAATCCCACCGTTCCTTATGTTCCACAGTTCAGGATGGCTACAAGCAAAGGGCAGGAGGCCACGGAGAAAAAGTGACATAATCACCCCAAAATTCAACATTCCTAAAGTTTTTCCAGGTGTTGATGCATTCCCCAGTTTTCTCTCTCTTGGTTTATCCAGCTTGTTCTGGTTTTAGCCCCAAGGGTGAGAGAGCTGATCCCTGGCCTGGGAYGTCTCTGTGGGAGAAAAGCTGGGATGTGCCATTTCCCTGGGAATGATTTGGGACATGGAGTCAGCCTGGATGTGGTGGGAAGGAATGGATCAAGGAGGGAAAGGCTGGAGGAAGAGGATCCAGATTCCTRTGTCTCCAGTAATTGGATAAAATGATGTGTTTCAAGTAAAGTATCCACGTTTTCTCGTGGGACACAAGATTCCAAATGGTGCAGTTTTACACTGACATCTCTTCCCAAGCTCTATCTTAAGATTCCATGGGAGAAAAGACAGGAATTTGGTCCAAGGACCCTGCATTTTTGATTTTGGGGGGGTCCAACCTGTCTGGCTGGCCTTGGAGAAGTCACTTTGCCTCTACAACCCTACTCAAGTGGGAATAAATCAGGTCTGGATTTTCTGGGAGAAGCAGGAAAACAAACCCACTCCTATTTGCAAGCCAAAGCTATTTTTCTTTTTTTGTTTCATAGCTCATAAATATTTTTCTACACCTGCCTTTCCAGAGAACTATTTTGAGGAGTGAAGGAGGATGAATTTATTGTGTATTCCAAAGAATAAATTTCTGTCAGATTTCAGAGAAGACACAAAACCAAAAGGGCAAAACTGACGTTAAAAACCAAAGCAAGGGTGAATTTAAACCCAGCTTAACACAAAACCCCACTGCTGGTTTTGGTTAAGCTGCTGCCCTGGCTCTTATGGGGCTCTTTGATGCTGGATGTGACACAGATGTGATGTTCTGGTTTCCAGAATATTGTGTGTGGTGAGGAATTAAAACCTGTTTTATGTTAGGAACCAAAACTTGTCACTGTGAGTGGAGATAAACCTGCAGGCTCCTGCAGCAATCCAGCCTAAAGCTGGGATGGATCCTGGATTTGGGGTTCATTTCCTGCTCTTGGGAAGGGACAGAGGAGCCCATTTCTCTGGAGAATGGAATGATCCTTCCATGGGAGTGTCCAGAAAATTTATTTGGYTGTGGTTGAAGATCACCTTTCTCCAGAAATAAACAGCTGATGTTGATTTTAGCCTGCCCAGTCCTTTCCCAGTAATKCCACATGAACAGGGGGAGATTAACCATGGGAATGATCAGCTGASGGACCAGGGAAGGTTTTCCTGGGAAATTCAGGAATTAGGAGATGTGCAGGAGGTCTCTCCCCAATGGACATTGGCACATTCCCAGGTTTTCCCAGCCCGTCCTCCCACTGCCATCCCAGGATTTTTTTCTAATGGGCAGAGCAGGAAAACCAATGGATGTCCCGCAGGAAATCTGAGCTGCTCCAGCAAAAAGAGAAGATTTGGGGTCAGTGCAGAACCAAGAGACTGGATCCCTTCCTGGACCATTCCTGTCCCCATCTGTGACCCCAGACTTCCTGAGGACGCTGCAAATCCTGACCCAATGGACATTGGCACATTCCCAGGTTTTCCCAGCCCGTCCTCCCACTGCCATCCCAGGATTTTTTCCTAATGGGCAGAGCAGGAAAACCAATGGATGTCCCGCAGGAAATCTGAGCTGCTTCAGCAAAAAGAGAAGATTTGGGGTCAGTGCAGAACCAAGAGACTGGATCCCTTCCTGGACCATTCCTGTCCCCATCTGTGATCCCAGAGTTCCTGAGGATGCTGCAAATCCTGACCCACAGCACGGGGCAGGTCACAGCTCCATCAATAATTCCTGAGCCCGGCATTTCCATCCCGATGGAAGGGACATCCGATCCCTCTCCTCACCTCCCCGTGCTCCCGCCGAAAGCCAAAATCTGCATATCCCGAACGCTCCATCTGCTCCGGCCACTCCCTGGGCAGCAGCTGCCTCGGGGAGGGGAAAATTGGGAGCTGAGGAAAATCCGGAGCTGGGGACAGTTATTTCCCATCATTTCCCCCCTCAGCTTCAGGTCAGGTTGTTTCCCACAGCTGAGCCATGAGGGATCACTGTGTTTGGAGCAAAATCTCCTTGGTTTAATTCCTGGCTGAGCCGGAGATGGGAATTTTGTGCAGTGCCTGGGGATTTTGGCAGGTGAGGGGATTTTTGTGGGAGCCACAAGAAGCTGCCGCTCATTCCAGAAGAATTGTTCCTGTGAGGGACACAGGTGTCACCCCGGGGAGGGCKGGAAGGGGCTTTGTTCCAGGAGCTGTCCTTGGAAATGTCTGCAGCAGGGAATTTGTGCTTGGCAGGAGAGCTGGGAAAGCCCTGCCAAGGAACAGGGAGAAAATAGGGAACAGGGTCATGCCAAGAAACCCAAAAAAATGGTTTTCAAGTGATGATCTTCACCTCCAGAGGGGTCTCCTTCACTCCTTGGGCAGATCCAAAGGGTTTCACCAACCCCTGGGAACGGGGAGGGAGCAAAAACCTTTGGAATTGCATTTGGGAGCAGCCCAAGGGCAGCCACAGGAGTGACCCAGCACAGCTTCTGSTTCCTTCACAGGGAAAACGTTGCTGCATCTCCAGAAATGTTCACATGAAAACACCTCAAAACTGAGGAGTGAAACACCTCAATGTGGGAGAAATGCAGAATTTACAACTCCCTAAAAAATGTGCCACAAACAATCCCCAGGCAATTCCCGGGAAAACCGGGCAGTTTGCAGAGCAATGGGATTTGTTTGGCCGTGGCCTGGCGCTCACCAGGAAAGGCCTTTTGCCAGGAAAGGCCTTTTYAGTCTGAACCAGGCAATTGCAGGAACCGTGTGCAGCTTCTGAACTACAAATTAAAATCCTGCAGATTCATTTTTGAAGAGCGTTCAGGAGTGCAGCTCTTTTATGTAAGAAAATGAATCAAATGTGTCGTTTTCCCTTTTTTCCGTGTCGCTCGCAGCTACAGTTAAATTCCCCCTATTTTTTTTTTAAATTTCAATCTGGGATTGATGTTTGAAGCAGCAAAAAACTTCCTGTGCCAGGGATTTGACACCTGATCACCTTTAAGGTCCCTTCCATGATTCCCTGATTTAAAAGCACAGAAGGCATCAACACATGCTCAAATCCTTACCCAGGCCATGATTTTGTCGTGGATATTCCAGATTTTTGTGTTCCCTGTTGGAGAAAAGGGAATAAAATGCAGGTTTCCTTTCTGCAGCAGGAAGGATCCCATTCCTCCAATCTTTGCTCTGCTGGGAAAGCAACTTCGAGGTTTAATTCAAACCTTTAATTCMAGGTTTGAATTAAATCCATTGGAGGTGTTCATCCAGGTTTTCATAATAAACCACCAGGATTTCAGCACCTGCTGTTGACAAGGACACTGCAGCGCTGGCACACAGCCCCAGCAGCACCAAAATGACCCAAAAAWMCCCAAAATTCCTTTCAGGAAGAGCCAAACTGGGAAGCCACRCTGGGAAAAGCGGGTGGGTTTGGCCGGTGCCGTTGTGCTCGCTAATGATCCCAAACAAACAAACAAAAAAAATCCCAAACTGGGAATTGTCTGTGGGCATCTCTCATTAATTAATGACCCTGGCAGGAGCAGAGCAGGGCCGGGCACTGAGAAATCTCCCCAGGAAACTGCAAACCAGCCCCGAGGGCTCCTGGAATGACGAATGGAAAAACAAGGGATGGGGAGGGATGGAGGAAAGGACAGCCCGGGGGGTTTGGATGCTGATGAAAAGCCGTGGGCAGCGAGGGCCTGTGAGAGATAAAGGTCACGGCAGCGCCGCCTCTGCAGGTCAGAGCTAATTAAAGGCTCTCGTCTGGCCTTTTAATCACCTTTTTTACACGCAGCCCCCCTTTCCCCTCCTTTTCCCCTCGTTCTGGAAGAGCCCTTTTGGGATGCAAATGAAGCTCATTTCCTATCCCCGAAAATTGGTTTAAAAACAGCCGTTTGTACCTTCAGATGCAAGAGGAGAGTCAGGGACRGGTGACAAACACAAACCCGCCCGGTGCTGCTTTCCCAGAGCTTTCCCAGCAAAGCAAAGCAGTTTCCACACGGATCCAACACTCGGCCGAGGAGARGGAACAACCCGGGCTGGTGGAAGGTGTCCCGAGGCTGGGGTGGGATGAGATGGGCTTTAATCTCCATCCAAATCCAGACCACTGTGGGATTTTAGAGCTCTGTGAATTCTGCGAATGGGATTTTAGAATCCCATGAAGGGATGGGATGGGGAAGGCAAGGGGCAGCTCTCTGTTAGATCTCCCAAATCCACCSCAGGTGGGCAGGACACGCAGCTCAGGCTGCACAGGAGCACTCGGAGCCTCATCTCCAGCTTCCAACGATGATTAAAGATCTGGCAGGGAAAGAATTGTTTMATCTTGTGCCTGCCTAATGTCAGAAGCTCGTTGGAGACCGGCTGCTGTTTGCAGGAACAGCTTGGAATCCCTCTGCTCCAGCTGGGCAGTCAGGAAAACTCCAGCTGGATGGGCAGGAGAACTCCAG
>QVAJ01000819.1:21458-33991 GCA_003546035.1 Mixornis gularis | reverse complement strand
AATGTTCATCCCCTGCCTGGTTTTGGGGCCTTGCCAGTGGAAGAACAGGGAGAAAGGGATGTTTCCCTTCAGGGAGCAGCCTCAGCCTCGTTGTGCATCAYGCTGGGAATTCCTGTGGGGAAGGCRGCGGGATCCYAGGTCAAAATTTGGGAGGAGAGAGGAGGTGCCTCCCTGCGGGTTGCTGAGGGAGCTGTCCAGTCCCTGACTGCCCGGGAATTCCTTCATTGGTGCTGTCAGAGAGACACAGCTCCTTTTTGGGCAGCTTCCCTAAGGACTCTCCCAGGAATCGGGGAGGTTTGGCCAGGAGGAGAAGCTGGATAACCAAAAACCTCCAGGATTTCACAGAACCACTGAACGGTTTGGGTTGAAAAGGGCTTTAAAGATGACCCCAAACATGATCTCAGAGCTCCAGTGTGTGACTGCTGCGTGCTGGAGAGCTCAGAGCTCCTGTGGGAAGGACAAAGGCACTGAGGGCACAGGGATGGTCACAGGGAGGGGACCTTTTCCCAAGGCTGGCAGGACCTCAGCCGGATTTATGGATTTGAAGTCCTTTGGGATGGTCAGAGCCCCTCAATGGTGAAAAGTTGGTGCCTGTGAGGGGCATGGGGTGACTGCAGCAGGGCAGGGAGWGCTGCAGCTCTCAGGATCCCTTTGGTGTGGATCAGGAGTGCTCAGGGCTGCTGTGGGCCAAAGCTGGGCATGTCCCAATGTCAGGAACACTGAAATGAAGCTCACACCACGGCAGTGAGGAAAAAACTCTCTTTAATTCAAATCTGACTCCAGTTTTTATAGATATGTACAGAGGTCAAGAGATTGGCTACACAGGTCACCACCTCTCAGCCTGGATGGTGGACATCACCATCAATCATTTCTTCTCTCAGAGAAGTATGAAAACATTCTAAGAGTAGATATTGTTTTCATGAAGCTGCATGAGAAAGTTCTACAGAAAGACAAAAAGACAGACAGCTCAGGGCAACACAGGGCCTCTGGAATAACTCAGTGCCAGGAATGATTTCTTGGAGCTGGCTTGGCAGACYCACAGAGGGAGATAAGAGTCACTCRAGCCCACGATCCCATCCCAGCCGGAACTCTTGAGGAGTTCCTTCATTTCATCCTCCCGCCCTCAGCATTCCCTCCTGGCATCCAAACTTCCAGAGGGATGTCAGGGAGGAGAGGAGGGACCCTGGGAGCTGCTGCCAGCTGCAAACAGCCCTGTCCTCCCCAGCAGGGTGAAGCACCGCTGCTGTTCCCAGCCTCTGGAATTGCATCCATGCCTCTGAATCGCTGCCTGAATCAGCATTTGCTGAGCTCTGCTGTTGCCAGGGAGTTGAAAAGCTGGGATGTGCTGCCTGAAGGCTGGGAATGACCAAGAGCAGGATTTGAATTTCCCTGGCCTTGTAGTCTGGAAGAGCAGAGTTTCTTTCAGCCGTCTGGGAGTTCTGTATCCTGCCCTCATTTGTGTTGTTCGGAAGAGACAAATCCTAAACATTCCAAAGATTTGCCTGAGCCTAAACCACAGGGTTTACACCTAGAACCCAGGGAAGGATTGCAGAAGTGACTTCTCTGTGGAGTTTCACAGAGTTTAACAAGTTTAACATCTTTGCACACCAAGCTCTGGACCGGATTCCTCACACATGATCTCTGTCCCAGGCAGCAGAGAGGGACAAGAATTCACCTTGGTTCTCCTCATTGCAGCCCAAAATTCTGTAAAAGGTATTGGCATGTCAAAATTTGATTGATAATTATTTTTTATGTTTTAAAAGAAACTCCTGTATGTTATAGAAATCTCTCCATTAATTATTAACTCTTCATTTTACCGCGCTGGACAGACAATCTTTTCTCCTCTGTACGATTACGTGGCACAAAACTTYCATTCAATCTTGTTCTTTTATTGCATAAGGAGGGGTTTATCAAGATCTGCTGTGGTCTGGCCTGTGGCTCTSTGGGACCTTGGGCCATGGGATGGGACTTGAGCAAGAATCCCAACACAGCAGCCTTCTGTTCACTTTTGAGAGGCTGCAGTCATGAATCCCTGGAAAAAAAATCAAGGGGCTGTGTGTCATCCMCAAATAACCAGTTTAACTCTTCTTCCAGAAGATTTGATAATGAATGGATTTTATTTTTCCCTGCTGGACTCTGAGGTTTTGGGGAATCGGGGTGGGTCTTTAAGCCTTTTAAATGCTGCTCCTTGGCCCTGAAGATCAGAAAATTCCTCTTTTACCACATGAGTCAAGTCTTCACGTTATTGCTCCAGAAACTCGGCCTTTGATGAGGACATCAAACAGCGAAAGGTCTCATGTTTAGGATGAAACAGGAGTGACAAACCGCATTAGGAGAATCCCCCTTTATCTGCGGGGTGTTTGGGGTGGTGTGAGCAGGCAGCAGCTCCCACAGGTGTGACACGGGACATGAAATCTTTGAGGGAGAGCAGCTCTGGTTTGCCGWGGCCTCACCTCCCTCCCAGGGGAGAATTCCTCCCCAAATCCCAGCCCGGCCCAGCCGTGCCCGGTGTTTGTACCCGCAGCCTCCCCTGGGTGTGGAGTGTCCTCTGCTCCATGAAATATTCCCTAGGGACAGTTCCCAAACCACCAGCTGCTCCCTGTCTCCTTCCCTGCCCCTATGGATGCACCGACACCGATAAATTTCTGTAGGATTCCTTGGAATCCCAGCCCGGTTTGGGTTGRGAGGGACCTCAGCGCTCCCCTCATCCCACCCCCGCCATGGGCCGGCGATGCCACGCACCAGCCCGGGTTGCTCCCAGCCCCATCCAGGCTGGAATTTGGCAGGATTTGCTGCAGAGCCGCTCCCGGAGCTCGCCTTGGCTCAAACCCGGCCGGGGGGGACCCGGGGCCGGGGCTGCGGCGGGGGAGGGCCGGACGGAGCGGGGCGGGACGGGCGGAACCGTGAGGGGAGAGCGGAGCCGAGCCAGCAGGGAAGGGGAAGGAAGAGCAGAGCCGAGAGGGGAGGGAAGGAGAGGAGCAGGCGGGGAAGGAGAGCGAAAGGAAGGGGCGGAAAGGGAAAGGAAGGCGAGGAGAGGGAAAGGCAAGCGAGGAGAGGGAAAGGAAGGCAAGGAGAGGAGCGGGGAGCGAAGGGAAGGAAGGCAGGCGAGCAGCCGAGCCGAGCCTGAGGCGCTTCCCGCGGGGCCGGCCCCGCTCGCTCCGCAGCGCTGGGGAAGCGCGGCCGCCGCTCCGCCGCCAGCGCCGGGGCCATGGAGCGCTGAGGGGCTGCGGGAGCCTGARGAGAACCGGAGGAGAAGCGGAGGAGAAGCTGCGAGGAGCCCCCACAGCCGCCGCGGCCGAAGGTAAGCGCTGCCCGCCCGTGGGGCCGCGGCCGCCGCCCGGGGCCGGGGCTGAGGCGGCGCCGGGCTCCGAGGGGGCTCTGAGGGGGCTCTGAGGGGACCCTGCCCGGCCCTGCCCGGCCCTCAGGGGTCCCGCTGCGCCCCGGTCCCTGCTCCGTGCCCGGGGCCCATGGAGCCCAAGGACCGAGTCGCTTGTGGGGTGTTTGCGTGGCCCCAGTTAAGTTTTGTCGTGGGGAATCACATGGCCTTCAGAGGAGAAAAAAATCACCAAACCCCAAACCCAACAAACGGGGGTTGCGGTTTGCCAGAGAGCGGATGTGCGCTTTAATCGGTTTTTAAAATTACTTTATTTCTGCGCTCTCTGCACCTTCCAGGTGTTCAATGCATATGTTTATTTCCCGTCTGTTTGTGCCTGTATTCTTTCCGCCTCGAATTTCTKTCGGGATCGCTCATTTTACCCCGGCCGCGCTGAGGCTGCCGTGTGGCAGCGCCGTGTTCCACGGAACCGCAATTCCCGGGATTTGCGCCTTCCCAGCGCCGTGGGATGGGGGCTGCCCTTGTCGGATTCCCCTTCCCAGACAGCCCGACCCCATCCCAAAAAAACACCTCGGGAGCGATCTGCAGCCCGGCTCCTCGGAACTCCGAGTGGGATGAGCCCTCCCGGTGCTCCTGTGCCGGAGACATTTCCTCTGCATCATTTCCCTGCCATGTGCTTGGAGACAGTTTGTTTTTCCTGAGCCTCCTTTTCCCGGTTCGGAGCCTGGTGGGAGTTGCGAGTTCAGACAGGAGCTGTTCCCTTGGTGTGGCTGCACAGAGAGGAGCTTTTTCCCCATTCTCAGGCGGAGGTTGATGAGTTATAAATCAAATCTGCCGAGAGACGAGGTGTTCTCCGTGGTCTCTGGGGCTGGGATGGAGCCACGAGGGCACGGAGTTGTTTTGTGTGATGCTGGGCATCTGTTGCTACAGGAAACATCCCAAGAGATCCTCTACTAAAGAGAGAATTCCTGGTAGATCTCTCCTGTATGAGACTCTTTCCAGCAGAATCCATAAAATGCCATTTATGTATTATTTTTTTCCTCTGGAATGCTGGTGTCTGTAGGAAGCAGCAGTGAATGAGCTGAATAAATTGTATTTGCAGGTCATAAAACCAGAGGAACAGGGAACTTTTTTAGGCCACTGTGAGAGAGATGCTCGTTTGTAGTGTGTCTCATTATCAGCTCCAGAGAGGGAGCTGATGGTTAAAAAGGTTATGAACAAATCTGTGATCTATAAATCATCTGGAATAAAAGCTTGTTAAGACAACAAGTGCCTTTCCTGGCAAATTATTCATTGGAATTCTCTGTTTCTCTTGTCATCTCATCTATTTTAATGTTTCCTTGTGCCTGCTCAGGTGCTCCAGGTACAGCTGCATCCTACTTTATTCTCCTTTTTGGACATTTTAGATTCCAGGAAATAATTTTTAGTGCAATGCTTTGATGCGAAGGTGAAGTAAAGGACGATGTTGAGCCTTTTTTGGGCTGTTTTTTCCCAAAAAACATGTTCAGGTTTGTTCTACACCACTTCTGTATTTACTTCCCAGCTCTTCCCACGTGACATGGAAACCTCTCCTTATTCAGCATTCAAATCCTGATTTATCCATCAGGAAGCTTAACCCAGATTAGCTGAGTAATCGTCTCTGGGAACACAAGGCTCCTTTAAAAAGTCATTCCAGTCAAATCCCTGGAATTTCCATGTTTGAAATGGATAGCCAGAGTCCAAGCTGGAAAATCCTGCCTGAAATGGCAGGTTTTAATTGGAATGGTTTGTTTAACCCAAACATCCTTTCCTTGGAATGATCCACGTGGAGCTGTCCCTGGTGAAATGTGGGAAGTTTTAAACATTTGGGGAAAACAGTGACAAAACCAGTGCTTGGAAACACCTTTATTCCTTTAAAAAGTGCCTGTCTTTCCAATTGTCAATCTTTATGTGGTTCCCGCAGCAGATAAAATTGGATAATTGTGGCAGTGGGATAAATACAGCCTGGGCAGATAGGAAAAAAAAAGAAATAAAATTGGAAAGGTGTAGGACAAATAATGAGGTGAAAAAAACTCCCTTAAACTTGATGCCTTTTGCAAACAGATGAGTGGATATTTATATGAAATATCGCTTTGAAGGAAAAKGATTTTAACCTGATGTTATTACTCACGCCCTGGGGGGTTTTWTTCCCCCCTTTTCCTTCAGTTTAGAGAATGAAAATAATTTGTCATCTTCACTTTGGGCTCCTTGCTGCTGCAGTGTTTTGGTTTCAGGCGATGCAGGGGGATGCTTGAGCTGGGGTAGGTGAATTTCAGCTGAGTTTTTTTAATTATGAAAACAGCTCTCAGCTTCAAGCTTGTTCTTACAAAAAAAATTAAAAAAAAAGAACAAATTGATACCATGCTGTTGCTGCTAAAACAGGGAAAGCCAGGCTGTGCTTCCTGTTCCATCTCTGGRTGTTCCATTCCTCTCTGAGCCCTTCACAGCCCAAATAATTCCAGGGTATTCTCATTATTCAGGTTAGAATCTCAGAAAGAGTTTGATGAACGGKGCAGAGAAAGTAAATGAGGAACTTTTCTCTTGGTCGTGCAGCAAAATTGAAAAAGCCAAGCCTTTGAGTTTAATTTTTAACTGAATTTTTCATTAGATGTCTAATTGGTCCAAGGGCTCATTTTGTCGGAGTGTTCTTGGAGCACAAAATTTGGCAAAATAATTCCTGTCAGTCCCAGAAGTCTCAGAAACTTTGCAAGAGGAAAAATACAATTTGTAGAGAACAATAAAGCTGAAATGGTTGATCCTTCGTATTTTAAACCATATTAAATAAATATAAAACCATCAAATATGGTTATAATATGGTTATAATGTGGTTAAATAAATATATAACCATATAAAATAAATATTTAAACCGTGAGAGATCAGAGGGAACGTCCTGGGAGAACAGATTATTCCATGTCTGCCTCCCCTGGAATTCCTGCACTTTCTGCTGCAGCATCTGGCACTGCTGGCAGTGATGAGAAAATAGATTAGAGGATGAGGCTGGATTAAATCCCTGCTTATTCAGGTGCTTAAAAAAATGTCATTTTGTGCACCCCGAGTTTGGCTTTTCCTCATGTTTGGCCACTTAAGGATACACTTTGTTTAGAAATAACTCATGGGAGGAAAATCCAGAAAATTCCCTTTTTTTTGGTCTTTGTTTCTCCCATTTCTGTCTGTCCGTGTGGGGTTTTGTGTGGGAATTGTGGGTTTTTTTTTTTCCCTTTCCTCCATCCATTTTCTTTCCTGACTTTCTCTCCTCTCTGGACGCCAAGCAAAGAGGGTTGTGGATATTTTTACTCATGGGAGTGAAGTGGAACCAAGGCAGATTCAGGGCCTGGGAGGAGTTCAGGACAATCTTGGTGGTGCTGAAAATACAGATTGGGAATTGGGACAGCGTGGAGCAAAGATACTGCTGAGAGTGAGATATTTTATAGAGCAAAATTAGAGAAAAAATAGTTTATTTTGGGGTAAAATTATAAAACTTGGTACCCTGAGGGCTGAACACCAGAAAAATACTGAATTATGGTCTTTAAACTGKGGGGGCCGGAGCCAAGTGGGCAAAATCCCTTTGGAGTCCAAACCCAGTTCCCCATTACAACCTGCTCTGGCTCTGGGGTTCCCTGCTGGGATTTCTCCCTCAGCATTTCCAGGGAACATCACAGCATTCCATGGAAATCCCATGGGCTGCGGGAGGAGTGAGGAAATCCCAGCATTTCAGTGGATAAACTGGATTAATTGCTGGTGACAGCAAAGCAGCAGGAGACCCCAGGGTCCTCCAGGTCAGAGCAGTTGAGGGCACTGATGTCCCCTTTATTTCTTGGTGTCCCCTTTGTTTCTCCATGTCCCCTTTATTTCTCCATGTCCCTTTTGTTTCTTGGTGTCCCCTTTATTTCTTGGTGTCCCCTTTATTTATTGGTGTCCCCTTTGTTTCTCGATGTCCCCTTTATTTCTTGGTGTCCCCTTTATTTCTCAGTGTCCCCTTTGTGTCCCCTTTGTTTCTCAGAATGTCCTGGGAGAGGAGGGAGAACCTCCCCAGGTTTTGTGTTCTGTGCAGGAGCTGGGCTCTGTCCCGATGGCTGCAGGCTCAGATGTTTTTTTGAGGGATATTTGGAATGTTCCTTTGCAGACAGCTGTTGAGTACGTCCCACTGAGCTGTTAAAGAGTTAACTCAGCCTCGTTTGCTCTCTAATTAATTTGCTGGGGGATAATACCTCACGTTTGGCCTGATTTTGGCAGCAGATTTGGTGGGAGCAGCTGCTGGTCCTGGCAGGAGCTTTGCCTCCCGTGCAGGAGGTGTTGGGGAGCACAGAGAACACACCAACCCCTTCTCCAGGTGCTGCTCCCTCCCTCAGCCAAACCTTCCCGGCCTGCAGGAATTAGGACAGGGATTGCTGGCAATAAAAAGATGGTTTTTTTTCACTGTTCAAGGCAGTGAAACAGCCTGGAACGAYGGGCAGAGCTCGCTGTGCAACAAGCCAAGGTGTAGGAAGAGAGAARAGGGGAAAGAGAGGTCAGCTAAAATAAATCCAAGGAAACAATCCAGCCTTGGAGACTCCAGACAGAGAGGGAACAGCCAATAAACTGATCTCTGGGGAGTTTATAAACCAGAGAATTCACCTGAGCTCTYCCAAATCCAGAGGGAATCTCCACCTGCTGTAGGGACAACAGTCCCTGGGTGGTTTTSATGCAGGAGCTGCCAGAGGATTTGCTCCTCGGGATTCTTTTGGATGCTGTGCTTTTATTTCAGTGGATCTGAACCTGGAAACAAGAAGTTGAGCCTTTGCTTGAGTAAAGAACCACCAGATTTTGAGTTTTGTTTCTGCCTGGGCTCCTCTGTGAGCTCAGGTGCCTCTGGCACMTCCAAGGAATTGTGTTTCTTCTGGGAGCTGAGGCAAATAAAGGCACTGCCTGGAGCTTGGGGRGGAACCTGAGACTTGTTGGAGTTTTCTCACTGATGTGCAGGAATCAGCTTTGATGCCTAAAATCTGAAATGTAAAGAAAAAAAACCAGGAGAAATTTCCCTTGATGGAGGAGAACCTTTTCTAACCTTGTTGTTGCTAAACAAAGCTCAGCTTCTGAGTCACTCCCATGGATGTGGATTGAATATTTGCTGCCTGCAGGATGGGCACCGAGGGATAAATCCCTCCTGAGCTTTGGGGAAGGATTAGGACTGTGCTCAGATGGAAAAATAAATTCTTGCCATTGATTTTTTTGTCCCATTCATGCTTTTGTAATTCAGCAATTGCTCGAGGAAGCCACAGACAGGATCCCACTGGAATAAACAGCCCGGAAAATCCCACAGAGCTCTTGGGAAATGTGGGGGATAAATCTGGAGAGGAGCTCCTTGCAGCAGGGACACTTCCAAGGGTGCTTATAAATAGTGGGAGCAGGAACTTGGGGAAGAGAGGAATCCAAAAGGATGAATCCTCAGGAGTCACCGTTTCTGGAAGCTGCAGCTCAGATGAGAAGCAGAAAACGATCCAGCAGCACAAGAGCTCTTGAGGAGAAAATCAGTGTGAGACATGTGGAAACCTTCAGGGCCAGGCTGCTGTGCTTGATGGATTCTGCTCAAGSAAAAGCAGATTTTTGGGATGCCCAGCGTGCTCAGGAATACTGATCAGGAATCTTCTAGGGCCTATGGTGGCTGGGGTAAACCCCCTCCTGCCCAGAAGGARAAACATCCCATTTAACGTTGGAAAAGTGTCACTGGAACAGCACAGGGTTGGCTGCTGGTGGTTGAGTTCCCAGGAACAGCGGCTTGGGCAGGAGCAGAGCAGGATGTGGGATGTTCTTGGAGATSYYGGATTCCCAGCMCTGCTCCTTCCAGAGGTGCTGCTCTTCCCACTGGAAAACTCTGTGTGGATCTTTTGGGATCCTAGGAAAAGGAGGAAGTCTGTCCCAGATTGTCTTTGGAGAGAGGCCTCTCCAGGATCTCAGTGATGAGGAAGAGCAGAACAGGATGTGGAATATTCTTGGAGATCTTGGATTCCCAGCACTCCTCCTTCCAGAGCTGCTGCTCTTCCTGATGGAGAACTCTGTGTGGATCTTTTGGGATCCTAGGAAAAGCTGCGAGTTTGTCCCAGATTGTCCTTGGAGAGAGGCCTCTCCAGGATCTCARTGATGAGGGACAGGGCAGGAAAGGCAAAGCAGGATGTGTAATATTCTTGGAGAGCTTGGATATTCCAGAGTTGCTGCTCTTCCTGCTGGAAAAAGCTCCCTGTGGATCTTTTAGGATCCTCAGAGGAAAACAGGAGCTTGTCCCAGGTTGTCATCSCCTTCTCCAGGATCTCGGTGATGAGGGACAAGGCAGGAAAAGCAGAGCAGGATTTGGAATGTTACTTGGAGATCTTGGATTCCCAGCCCTGCTCCTTCCAGAGCTGCTGYTCTTCCTGATGGAATAAGCTYTGTGTGRGTCTTCTGGAATCCTAGGAAAATCTGGGAGTTTGTCCCAGAYTGTCCTTGGAGAGAGGCCTCTCCAGGGTCTCAGTGATGAGGGACAGGGCAGGTTGTGGGATGTTCTTGGAGATCTTGGATTCCCAGCCCTGCTCCTTCCAGGGCTGCTACCCTTCCTGCTGGAAGAAGCTCCCYGTGGATCTTGTGTGCTCCTCAGAGGAGAGCAGGAGTTGTCCCAGGTGATCCCTGCAGAGAGGCCTCTCCAGGATCTCCAGGAGTGGCTCCCAGGGCAGGAGGAGCAGGTCTGAGGTTCCATCCTGCTGATCCCAAGGATTCCATGGCAGGCTCTTGTCTGAGACAATTCCAAAGGAGGCCCCTCACGGCAAACTCCAGGAGAAGTGTCTCCTCCTGCCATAACTGTTCTTCYTCATCCCAAAGAATTGTTGGGATGCCCTTTCCCACTGCTGCTTCCCAGGCTGGGAGAAGGGAACATCCCTCTGTTGTTTTTGTGTGACTTTTCCTTTCCCTTCTCTCTTTCCTCTGTATTCAGTTCTCAATTCTGCGTTTCCTTTCTGGAATTCATCCCAAAATTCCTATTCCAAGCCCCTTTCCCTACACTTTCCTCATGAATCTCTGCCTGTACTTCCATTCTTTGATGTGTTATTTGTGTTTTTCCAGTTGTGGGGGAGAACTGG
Source organism: Mixornis gularis (assembly GCA_003546035.1). Taxonomy (NCBI): domain Eukaryota; kingdom Metazoa; phylum Chordata; class Aves; order Passeriformes; family Timaliidae; genus Mixornis; species Mixornis gularis. The sequence goes on along the minus strand of QVAJ01000819.1, from coordinate 23,554 downwards.
GCCCCTGATTTTCCCGTTTTCCTTATTCCTGCAGGAATTCCTAATTCCCAGGAAYATTGTGGGGGTTTATTTACCAGCTGCCTTGTGGGTCACTGATGAATTAATTCCATTAAAAATGGAAGGTTTTCCATGCCTTTTTCCCAGAAAAGCAAGAACAAGGCAGTGTTCAAATGAAGTCAGGCAGAAGAACTATAAAAATAAGAATTTATTTCACCTCATTCCTCATTTCCTTCTGGAGCCGTATTCCCAGAAATCCAGTAATTTTTTTGAAAAGGGAAAAAGTAATCCAATCACGGGCACTGAAAAGAAGTAGAAAAATACTTTTTATTTTGATCTTGTTTTTTAATCACCCACTCTCAGCATAAAAATATTTAGTGCAAGACTCCTGTTGYGTTAAATAATTGTAATTAATTCCTCGAGTCAGGACTGTGTAGGAAAATTCAGRGAGAATTTCCTAAGCACAGGATAAGGGATTTATTTAGACTCCTAGAAAATCCGAGAAGCTTTATGATTAAAAAATAATGATTTAGTTCTGAGCAGACTCTTCCTGACTTTTAAGAAGCTTTGGTGAATTTTCCTGGATGAAATATTGGATTTTTTTTCCATGACCTGAAGTATTCCTGGTGTGGATTTTGCTGGAGAACTTGAGGCAGCTTTTGGGGGTTGTTTGTTTATAAAACAGGAACAAGGAGGCGAAATCTCCCTAAATCCTTTCATGGAATGGMAGCCAATSCCCCAAAATTCCCTYTTCCCTTCCCATAATTCAGTGTACGATCAAGCTGGAACATTCTTGGCTATTCCTTTTCCCATTTTACTCCTCAGAATTGTTGAATTATTCTTTTTTTTGCTCCATCCTGTGCTGTCTCAAGGATCCAACACCAGTTTGGTGCTGGCCATTTGCTTCCCAGTGCAGCAATTCCTACATTTTTGGTCGGATAAACCAGATTTTCTTTATCTTTGCAGGAAACCAAAGCTGTTTTGGTTTTTATTATTGATATTGTGCCCTTGGGAGCAAGCCTGGATTGATGCTGGGAATCCTGCAGCTGCTTTGGTTTGGATTTCAGATCCACACTTCCATTAATTTTATTTCTTTTTGGAATTGTGGTTGCACTGATGGGTTTTTAAAGGGTATTTGTAGGTGTGTAACAACTGCCCTTTAGTCAGAGGGATGAAATTCATGGAAATTTGTCCTTTGAGATGGAAAAAGATCGGAGGCAGCACAAAAATGTTCCCCGTGTTTATCTGTGACTTGGTGACTAAAGCAGCGCGGGTTTTCRCACTGGAAATAGAATCAAATCATCATTTCCATGATTTTTTTTTTAAATATAAAATATGTGGAGAGGGTTTTTTTTCCCCAGTTGGAATTCTGTGGGCTCGGCTCCTCTTCCCTTTTCCTGCAGAGGAGGGGGAGAGGAATGTTCTCCATCTTAAAATTATCCTGAGTTTGGGTGGCTCTGCAGATGAGTTCAGTTCACCCCTAAATCTGGGGAATTCAGTGGGGAGAAGAGCAGGAATTCTTCACTCCTGAGCCATTCCAGCTGCAGGAGGGTCAGGTTCTCCCCTGCACCCAGAGGTTTCCATAGTTTTGGGCTGGTATTTGAAGTGGGACTTTTTTTCTTTCGGTGAGCAGGAGACAACGTTCCTAAAAATAAATGGATCAAGTGATATTGGAATTTTCGTTTATAAATCCTCTGGGAATCTGCCAAAACTTCCATCAGAGTCCTGCAGTCGTTTGCGAGGAGGCACAGGCTGTTCCCAAGCCCGGGGAGTTCAGGTGGGAGGGATGTGGTGAGGGAAAAAAAAATTCCTTACTGAGGGTAAAGTTGAGGTTTTCCAGAGAATCTTTGGCTGCCCCATCCCTGGAAATATCCAAGGCCGGGTTGGACAGGGCTTGGAGCAGCCTGGGACAGTGGGAAGTGTCCCGGGCTGAGGAAACTTTTCCATTTTCAGGGAAGGGAAGGAGAAAGGGAAGGGAAGGGAAGGGAAGGGAAGGGAAGGAGAAAGGGAAGGAAAGGAAAGGAAAGGAAAGGAAAGGAAAGGAAAGGAAAGGAAAGGAAAGGAAAGGAAAGGAAAGGAAAGGAAAGGAAAGGAAAGGA